>CM050167.1:225046669-225084322 GCA_027410445.1 Discoglossus pictus
ATAGGTTATTTTCTTCAGTATACACAAGGTACCAATAGTTGTGACACTGCAACATAATGGGGCTACACTACCTTCACCAAATAATTGGTTAACGCATGAAGAAATCCAAAAAAGATTGGAAAAAATATATATATTAATAAAGCCGGAGGTTCTGATGGAATACATCCAAGGGTACGGAGGGACCTGGGCTCTGTAATAGCCAAACCATTATATCTAATTTCTTAAGACTCCCTGACCACAGGGTCTTTACCAGATGACTAGAGAGAAGCAGAAGTGATACCTATATTTAAGAAGGCAACAAGAGCAAATTAATGGAATTATAGAACTGTAAGCCTCACTTCTGTAGTGGGAAAGCTTTTTGAAGGGTCCATAAAGGATAGTATACAAGATGATGTCAGTGTGAACAAGATTAAGCAAAGAAGCACGTACAAGTCTACCCTCATTTGGAATATGGAGTACAATTTGGGGTACCAATTAATAAAAAGGGACATTTTAGAGCTGGAAAAAAAGTAGAGAAGAGCAACAAAATGAATTTGGAGAATGAAGGGTCTAAGCTATGAAGAAAGACTAACAAAAATAAACTTTATTTTCTCTAGAAAAAAGGCATATAAGAGGGGACACCTTATATAAATCATATGTATGCAATCATTGTCACCGTAACAAGAAGGGAGAAGAGACAGAATGCTCCAATTACCTTGGGATAACACTAGTCTTTGTCGTGGGTAAAATCCTTGCAAGAGTACTCCTCAAAAGACTGGTGCCCACTATCGCAGAAAGACTCCTCCCCAAGAGTCAGTGTGGCTTTAGAGCCAACAGGAGCACCACTGACAAGGTTTTTGTTCTCAGGCAGCTCCAAGAGAAATGCTAAAAACAGAGCAAGGGACTTTATGTGACTTTGTCAACCTTACCACAGAGTTCTACACCATGAGCAGGAAGGGTCTGTGGCAAATCCTGAAAAGGATAGGATGTCCTCCCAAGTTTCTCATCATGATTATCCAGCTACAAAAAGACCAGCGTGGCCTAGTAAGGAACAGCAATGACCTGTCTGAGCCCTTCCCAATAAGCAATGATGTGAAGCAGGGCTGTGTCCTTGCACCAACCCAATTCACGCAATTCTTCAATATGATGCTGCAAAGGGCCACAGCAGACCTTGATGAGGATGGTTTCTACATCAGATACCGCACCCATGGCAGTCTGTTCAATTTGACGCGACTAAAGGCTACACCAAGACAAAGAAAATACTAGTTCAAGAGCTACTTTTCGTAGACAACTCTGCCATACAACGAAAGCTTGGCAGCAATTGACAAGTTGCTTTGCAGAGGCTGCCAAGCTCTTCGTTCTAGAAGTTGGTTTGAAGAAGACGGACGTTACCCACCAGCCCGCAACTCAAGAAGATTACGGTCGTCCTTGCATCACTATTGGCGAGTAAGAGCTGACAACAGTCCAACAGTTCACCTACCTGGGTTGACAAGGTAATTGACAACAGACTGGCAAGAGAAAAATTTTGCATTTGGCAGGTTATATAAAAAAGGGTTTAGAACAACAAGCATCTAAATAAATGCACCAAGGTCGGTGCGTACAGAGCTGTTGTGTTGACCCCCGTACTGTACGGCTCTGAGTAGTAGGTTAACTACCGCCATCACCTACGACTTCTTGAGCACATTTCATAAACACAGTCTGCACACCATTCTCAACATCCACTGGAATGACCACGTCACCAACACTAAAGTTCTAGAACAGGCAGGAGTCACTGGCATTGAGGCCATACTGTTGAAGACACAGTTGCGCTGGGCAGCACACATCTCTAGGATGGAGGGTGATCTGCTTCCAAAGATTGTACTATATGGTGAGCTCACCACTGGTAATCGTGACAGAGGAGGACCGAAGAAGAGGTACAATGACTCGCTGAAATAGTCCCTTGATTCCATCAATGGACGGCTTTAGCTTCAGACTGCAAGGCCTGGAGAAGTATCATTCACCAGGTTGTCTCCTCTTTTGAGAGTACACGCAGGGCTGCTCTTGAGGACAAAAAGGAGATGGAGGAAAAATGGTGTCACTACAGCACCCAAAACCAGAGCAAGCTTTGTGAAATCACTGCAGTCAAGTCTACCTATCCTGCATTGGCCTCCTCAGCCACCAGAGAGCTGATGTGGAAAATATCCCTTTTAAATCTTCATCCCCAAAACCAAGCCAAACCAAAATAAGGCTTTGTCAGGTGAACTTTTGGTGCCAAGGAGATTTTCAATCGACAAGGACATCTCTGGAAATTAGAAGGAGAAAGATTCCACCGTAAAGAAAGAAAAGGGTTCTTCACAGTAAGGGTGGTTAAACTGTGAAATTCTCTACCAAAAGGAGGTGGTGACTGCGGATTCAATAGATAACTTTAAATGCACTTTTTAAGCAAATATATATCCAATCCCTTTTTAAAGTTATCCTGAACAACCGAAAACATTGTGATTCTTAAAAACAGTGATCACTAAAAAAGGAAGATCTGAAGAACTTACCTCCAACATTCAGAGACGCATAATCCACCTTGTAGGGTGAGGAACCCATAAAGCCATCGTTGCCAAGAGAGGCAGTAAAATCCTTCAGAACTTCAGCACTTCCAGGAGCTGGATGCTGGTAGAAAACCTCTGCTTTACATTGAAGGGAGCCACTCCTAGGACAAAGCAATATCATTTATTTGATTTTGCCTTCCTACAATGAACCTGCAAAGGTGAGACTTTAAAGCAAATGGTTTTGTTGCTACATATTATTCCTAACTTTCTTGGAGTTGTCTGATAAAAGGATCACTGTAATGCCCAACAAAAAAGGCAGAATTTGTAATTCTGCATTAGCTACCAAGTCTAAATCTGAGCTGCTCATCTCAACCCCCTCCATGAGTCAATGGGAATGAAGTTGCTTCAGCTGGAAAGCACTTGTAAATGGTCAGACACAAGCTTGTGTATTAACAGGTATTTTCACTGGTTATCTTGCAGCCACAACGGATATGCTGCTTGTTGCCAGGGTAAGCCACTTCGCAGTAAGACTCCAGTCAGTGAAGAGCACCCCATGTTTTATGACCATAGAGCCACACAAGGATCTAATACACATGGCAGGTCTCTGGAGGGAAAGAGTAACACAGAAGAAAATATATCCAAATATGCCCTTAAGGGTTTTCACATAATAAATAATAATATTCTATAGTGAGAATTATAATAAATATAATAAAGGCAAGAGATCACTCTTGCCATCCAGCACACAAGATCTCATGCTAGCTCCTCTGGGTCACATATAGGTCTTAAAAGGCTGCCTTGAGGCTTGGGTAAAAGGCTAGCATTCAAATAGTATTCTTTGAAAGCTATTGATACTTTTTCTATGTTCAATTTCCTGCTAGAGATGTCAACTATTCAGCACTCAATTGCTTACACAAATACAAAATATTATACCGAAACTCACATGATTTCCCGGATGATCACCTGGATCGGGTTACTGTCCCTCAGCGCAGATAGTATCTATTTAAAAAAAAAAAAAAAACGATTACTATGTACTCAGAGTAAAAATTCACGGCCAAGAATCTGCGCTTCTACAATATCGAGGGACAGATTAAAAGCTGGAGTGGAATAGACCTTTTAAAAAATAAATCAATTCCAAGATCACTGGGATGTGTTAAATAATCTTGAAAACAATATTTAAGGGCCAAAACCAATTCAATAATATACTTTATTTACCCTTTAAATACCAAAATATCACCCGGAACAAGCCAGAATGCAGTCTTTATTAAAAAAATAAATAAAAAAATCCACCTGCCCATGTTGAAGGGAACCTCAGGGATTCTATCCTCCAACACAGAGAAGGGAACCCCCAGGATTCACTCCCCCACTAACTTCCTATCGACACATTAAAACTATAACCAAGGGGCTCTTTTGTGACCCACAAGGCAACTAAATGTTAACCCCTTAAAGGACTGCCATGGCACCTAACAATTAACCGCATACTACAGTACCCCCTTGCATCTAAACCTTTAGTAAGCCATGGAGGTCATGTAAGGCATGTGTAACATAACCTTACCTTTGCCTGGGAACATTTATTACTACACTGGCCCTTTTACAGATCATCAAAACATTCCAAACCGTTACTGTCATGCTGAGTTCAGTTATTAAAGTTTTTCTCTGATGGTTGATACCAACTTCACTTTTACACAGCAGCTTGCCAGGTAAAAGGACGTACCCAACGGCTGATACCCTCTCACTACCGGGGTAGCCGTTACATTTGGTTGGCAGCGGTGGGATGGTCCTTTTATCCAGAGAGCAAGTGCTGAATGGAGTCTCAGTACGCCAAGCTGAAAAGACCCACACTAAAAGATTTATTGGAGAGTCGTGGTAGGAGTGCCAGTAACAGGCCAAGGAGGGAGCCGATAGCTGACCTGCTGGAGCTGGACGAAATGGATAGATCCATGGACGCAACGGAGCCCCTTACATCTGTCAGCGAGGACAATGTAATTACTGGTATTGTACAGCGGAGATTATCCTTGTATCCAGAAACGTCCGTGGAACTAATAAACCAGCTGCTCCGAGAAACAAGGGAGGAGATAGAAACTAAGAGGAGACAAGAAACGGAACTGGTAAGAGCTAGACAACCCATTACACAGGCAGTTCCTACCCCACTGCTACAGTAAAGAAAATACCGTTCACTGCATTTAAAGCTTTTGTAGAAAGTGAGGAGGAAATAGATGGATATTTGGCTGACTTTGAGAGGCAGTGCTCACTACACCAGGTACCACCAGAACAATGGGTCACTATTTTGTCTGGGAAATTGTCGGGCAAAGCCAAGGAAGCCTTTCGGGCTCTTGCTCAAGAGGATATTTTTCAATATCAGCAAGTTAAAAAGGCACTACTAATCAGATATGCCGTAAACCCAGAAGCATACCGCCGTCGCTTCCGGGAGTCCAAGAAGAAGGCTGTGGACTCCCACATGGAATGGGCAAACACAATACAAAGGGTGGCATCACATTGGGTGCGAGGGTGCAATGCCAACACCGGAGAAGAAGTGTTACAGTTGTTCTTGATGGAACATTTCTTTCAAGATCTGGCTGCGGATATACAGGACTGGGTGAGAGATCGCCGCCCTGCCAACTTAACTGAGGCAGCGTGACTAGCAGATGAATACGCAGAAACAAGGAAGGTGAGCCAAGGTACCACACGACCAGCACCTAGAACAGAGGCACGCGCCCCAACCTACGCTGCACGCACAGAATTTCAGGCTCCAGTACCCCCAGGACCTCTACGCCCTCAGGGGTCTTACAACCAGCCCCGGGAATCTTACAAAGGGACATGTCATCACTGCAGCAACACAGAGAATATTGCCCGTTATTGCCCTTTAAGATCAGCCAATAACGAATGGAGGCGCACATCACCCCACACAGAGACCCCGCCATCACGTCCCTCTGCTGCTCACTGCCTGGAAATCAAAGGGAGCCCTGAGGAGTGTTTGGGAATCTTGTATGAGGCCAACCCCGTACAGGCTGCCTCCCCGGATAACCGCCAGCATCACCGCCAAGAGGTGCGTGTAAATGGACAGATAGCACAAGGCTTAAGGGACACTGGCGCTACCATCACTTTGGTGCAGAAACATCTCGTGAAACCAGAACATGTATCTAATCGTACCGTTGCCGTTCGTGTCGCAGGGGGGGCTGTTTTCCGCTTACCCACCGCCCGGGTACACTTGGATTAGGGTGTCGGGTCGGGAAAGATCACAGTAGGCATCATGGACAATTTACCTGCTGAGGTCGTGCTGGGCAACGACATTGGCCCTCTAGCCTCAGTTTTTTTACCCACGACTGCTGCTGCTTGTCCCGTGACCACCCGCTCATAGACCCGCACCGAGGACGATCCTACAACAGGTCGGGAGACCCAGGTAAGCCACAAGCAGACACTTCGCGCTAACGCCACAGAGAGACCCATAGCGTGGGACACCCCCGAAGAGTTTGGGAGGAAAACTAGACAGGACCCCACCCTCCAAAAGTACAGAGAATTAGCTGACAGAGGGGATGAGCGGGAACGTTTTATATGGGAGGCGGACAGGTTATATAGATTGACCGAAGGCAGAAAGAGAGGCTGTGTCCCTTCGCAGAAGCGCCAACTCGTGTTACCCAGAAAGTACCGGTTGGAACTTCTCCGAATTGGCCACGACATTCCGTTGGCTGGGCATCTAGGGTGTAACCGCACCACCTACAGGATCACCCAGATCTTCTTTTGGCCAGGGATCTCGAGGGATGTGCGGCGTTACTGCAGCACTTGTGATGTATGCCAACGAGTAGGAAAGAGGGGGGGGGGATCACCCTAAAGCCCAACTGTCACCTATGCCCGTGATCGAGGAACCATTTAGCAGGATGGCAGTCGACCTCGTAGGACCCCTACCTAACCCCAGCCCTTCGGGTAAGAAGTATATTCTTACAGTAGTGGACTATGCTACTCACTACCCAGAAGCCGTCGCTCTGACGAATATCCAGGCTGACGCGGTCGCCAGTGCGCTAGTCGAGATATTCACCAGAGTGGGATTTCCTCAGGAAATCCTATCTGACCGAGGAACCCAGTTCACCGCAGACCTAACTCAGCAGCTATGGAAGGTCTGCGGTGTCAAAACCCTGCTTAGTTCACCATACCATCCTCAAACTAACGGTCTCTGTGAACGCTTTAATGGTACCCTAAAGCAATTGCTACGGACCTTTGCAGTGGAATACAGAGACTGGGAGCGATTTTTGCCGCACCTCTTGTTCGCATATCGAGGGGTGCCGCAGGAATCCACAGGGTTCTCCCCCTTCGAGTTGCTCTATGGACGGCAGGTGCGAAGCCCACTCGACCTCATCCAGGAGCACTGGGAGGGAGAGATGGAGCATGAGGGGGTCCCTATCGTACCTTATGTGCTGGAGATGCGGGACCGCATGGGGAACCTAGCCAGGATGGCCCGAGAACACCTCCAGGTGGCACAAGGCCGTCAAAAACATTGGTACGATCGGGACGCTAGGCTGAGAACGTTCCAAGTAGGTCAGAAAGTCCTGGTGCTTAGACCTGTTAAAGGAAATAAACTACAAACCTCCTGGCAAGGCCCTTACAAGGTGGTGGCACAGGTCTGTGACACCACTTATGTAATTGCCAGTAGCAAGGACGAAAGGATACAGAAGTCCTTTCATATAAACTTATTAAAAGAGTACCAGGAAAGGCCCGAAGATATAGCAGCCATATGTATCCCAGCCACTGAAGACCCCGACAACCTCCCCATCCCAGATCTGTTAGCCGATGCCGAGCCTAAAACTTGGCTTAATTTAGTGCAGCTAGGGGAGTGATTAACTCCCACAGAAAGGGAGCAACTCCAACAATTACTAGCTAAGAAAGGATTGACGTTTTCCCAGGAGCCCGGTTACACAACCTTAGCGACCCATTATGTCGAAACCCCAGGACAAACCCCTCTCAAACAGACTCCCTATAGAATCCCCGAAGCCGTAAAAGAAGAGAAGAGAAAAGAGATTCAGGAGATGTTAAAACTAGGAGTTATAGAGCCATCCGACAGCCCCAGGGCATCCCCAGTCGTCCTAGTCCCCAAATAGGACGGATGACCCGGTTCTGTGTCGACTATAGACGCCTCAATGACCGAACCGTGACAGACGCATACCCCATGCCCCGAGTGGACGAACTATTAGATTAATTGCCAGGGGACGATATCTGACCACCATCGATCTGTGCAAAGGGTACTGGCAGATTCCCTTGGCCAAGGACGCTATCCCTAAGTCGGCGTTTGTCACCCCGTTTGGCTTGTACCAGTTTAAGGTCATGCCCTTCTGGATGAAGAACGCCCCAGCTACATTTCAGCGCTTAGTGGACCGCCTCCTTGATGGCTTACAGGATTTTGCTTGTGCGTACCTGGATGACATTGCAATCTATAGTGAGACTTGGGGGGAGCACCTGAGACACGTAGAGGCTGTGCTGGATCAGATTAGGGCCGCGGGCCTAACCCTGAAACCAGAGAAATGTAATTTCGGTATGGCTGAAGTCCAGTACTTGGGACACAGAGTGGGGTGTGGGAAACAACGGCCAGAACCCGCTAAGGTAGAGGCTGTAGCCAATTGGCCCACACCCCACACTCAAGTGTTAGCATTCTTAGGGACAGCAGGGTACTACAGGAAATGTATCCCTGACTACAGCACCATCGCCAAACCCCTGACAGATTTAACAAAGAAAAATTTACCTAGGATAGTCCTGTGGTCTCCCGCCTGTGAAACAGCGTTCCAAACCCTGAAACAAGCCTTGATCAACGCACCTGTTTTGTTTGCCCCCGTCCCTAACAAAAGATTTGTTGTCCACACAGATGCGTCCATTTACGGACTGGGGGCAGTGCGAAGCCAGGTAGGAGAGGATGGGGGGGGGGGGGGGGCGACACCCTGTCGCATACCTGAGTCGAAAACTATTGCCCAGGGAAGCGAGTTATGCGGCAGTGGAAAAAGAGTGTCTAGCCCTGGTCTGGGCTCTAAAGAAGCTCACCCCATACCTTTATGGTCAGGAATTCACCCTGATCACAGACCACAACCCCCTAGTATGGCTGAACCGAGTAGCTGGGGACAATGGACGATTACTGAGATGGAGCTTGGCCCTACAACCGTATAACTTTTCCATTCAATATTGCCCTGGACGGTTCAATGCGAACGCAGACGGACTGTCCAGGCAAACAGAACTTTTACCTTAACAGCAGACCGGACAGCCCCAAGTTGACCCGAAAAGGATCAATCCGGGCCTGCCGGAGTGTTCCACAAAGGGGGAGCAGTGTAACAGAACCTTACCTTTGCCTGGGAACATTTATTACTACACTGGCCCTTTAACTGTTTGGAATGTTTTGATGATCTGTAACGGTCATGCTGAGTTCAGTTATTAAAGTTTTTCTCTGATGGTTGATACCAACTTACCTTTTACACAGCAGCTTGCCAGGGAAAAGGATGTATCCAATGGCTGATACCCTCTCACTACCGGGGCAGACGTTACATTTGCATGTAATATGATCAAATTAACCTTTGCCTTGGAGGTACTATAAGGACCTCAGTGGCATGTAAAAATGAACCCCATACCATAGAGGTCCTTTGGTATTCTAATTTAACCCTAACTACCCTATTGGTCCTTAAAGGAACCCCATGATACTAAGAAATGAACTACCAATACCATGGGGGTATGCTAAAAGTAACCTACTGTGCCATGGGAGTCCTCAAGAACATGGCATCCTAATAAAGAGAAAAATAAATAAATACAATGGAATTACCTCTACGGACCTTATCTAATCTGAGCATTCTGATTGTGTGGGTATTTCTTTAACCAAAGTTAGCAGGTTGACATCTAAAAATAAATTCTGATTGGCTGAACAATATTTAAGAACCAAACACAATTTAATATAACACATTCCAGTGATACTGGTATCCACTTTTTTTTTTTTTTTTTTTTTAAGGGCCTGGGCTTACACTGTCCCCAATATCTTATGAGCAAAATATAAATTGGCTTACTGCTGCAGAAAGGTCCTTGGTAAGCTCCTGGAATTCGGAAGATGACAAGTCCAGTAGCTTTACACTAAATTGTTTGTTTGTAATCCGGAAACTAATGTGGCAAGCTTGTATATCCATGTTTTCACCTAAAAAAATATATTTTACATGCATAATTGCTCACAAATTATTCATAATTATTCAAATTATTCATAAGAGTAGCAGTTTAATTCAATATAATAAATGCTGCAGATTTACTGACCATCGATATTAACAGATCTCAGGTCCACAGACATATTCACAAGGGACAATAAGGTGGGCAGCAGAAAGCTCACATCTGTATGGACACGAGTATCTAGATACAGGAAACCAGTGACTTCCAAGTTACCACGCACGTCGCTAGTAGGAAAAAACATAAGACACATGGGATAGATTGCAAGATTCTGAGACCGAATGAAGCGTAAAATGTAATTTTAAAAAGTTCGGGCCTACAGAACTAGGTCAAGACGCATCTATAGCAACACCAAAAACTGAAGGATTACCTATGCGTAAAGCTTCATTACAACCGGATATATAAATTGTATTTACAATCCATGAGCGGCACCACAGTAAGAAATACTACTTACCGTGTACGTGAAATGTTAAAACTTCTAAGGGGGTAGGATTTTCCTACACACTTGATGACCTGAGAACAAGAGACATGTGTATAGCAGAAAAGGTCATGGAAGGAGGGAGAGAAGAGAATTGTGGAGAAATCATGTTGATCAATACTATGGCCCGCAATAACAGTATTATAGTGCCTCTGAGGAAACCTTATTACACAATTCCTGGAATTCCACAGAAATACAACAGTTCTAGGTTTATAGTATGTGCTTTTTGAACTAGCCTTAATAGGCAATGTCATGATTTAATAGTTTAAGGACTCATATTGCCAGTAATTTATGATTATGGCCAAGGGAGCATGACATTGTTGCATTGCGATTATTTGTTATTGTGTGGGTTCTTTACTAGCCAGCTATAGATATCTGGTGAATTTGATCTCAAGAGCTTTGATAGCCCAAGGTTGCAAGCCAGATGGGCTGACATCACACACACACAAATGTACACAAGGGTGTGGTATTGGAGAGTATAAAATATGTTGCCCCCTTGAAGAAGCAGATCATGACAGGCAATGTGTGTTTATTTTTAAAATACATTAGTTTAATTTGTATTATATGCATGTTTGAGTTGCTCTATGAAAAAGGAGGACCTTGTGGAACAAAAATTTCATTACTCATTTTGAAAGCACTGTCTTTAAAGGATTGCCACATTTAAATTTAAGAAACAGTGAAGTCACAAACTTGCGATCAGTCATTTAAAAATAAGCAGGTTGTAAATATTGCAAATGTTTTGCTTTTCATGGAAAAAGGAGTGCAAATTGTTAAAAACTGCTCTATTGTTATCCTAGTGAAGACGGCTTTTCAGAAAAGTCAAGACCACCGCCTACATTTTACCAACTTCAGTCAGTAAGGTTATTTTCATATCTCCCAGACATCACTAATCCAGATTTTGTTGCAAAAGCATTATGTAGCAAAAATTTAAAATAACTTTAACCATTGCAGCACTCCATTTTGAAGAGAAAAAAAACATTGTAAAGTTAAAGACCTGTTATTTTAAATACACTATAGAAATTGTGTGACTTCCTAAATTCACGTCCCTGTCACACAAACCCAACCTAAAATGTTAAAGCCAAAAAAAAAAAATAGTATAGTTATAGTAATTATGTATTTTTTCATTTGCTAAAACATATTACATATTTTGGAGTTCTTCTTTATTACTTCTAAAGCAGATATTGGAAATGAGACTACAGTGTACCATGTAAGATAAGTGAAAGCTATGTAGAAGAAATAACCCTTAAGTTCAATCATTAATGAGGAGCACATTCAAGATATGAATGACCGAACGGATCATACTGTCAAAATTTCAAAACCTACCTCCTGCCTCAGAGCCTCCATGCGACTCAGATTCTCTTCAGATGTCGGAAACCTGGCCACAACTCCAACTCCAAGAGCCACAAATGATAAGTTCAATACCTCTGGCTCTAAATTATTAATAGTATATCCTGGGATAGGAAGAAGATGTCAATAAGATTAGTCATGGCTGGTCAAACCGCAAAAAAAAAAAAAAGGATTGTATATTGACAGGATAATACCACGAAAGCAAGCTTATGAAAAGACTACTTTTAGTTTTAACATTAGCAGCTATAATTGCTTGTACCTGAACAATTCTGTATTTCTATCTTCCCCAATTCCTACATAATGAAAATTAACCAGAGTGGAAAGAGGGGGATTTATTGACTCATTGGTCAATCTTATACCATTTGACATCCTCCACACACATTGAGGATGTCAAATGCTATAGCTTACTTGTTAGTTGCAAGCACTTCTTGCCTTGCCTGTAACCATCCCCTCACGGCTTGAAATTCAAGTATTACCATTTTAATATAATGTTTTTATGACCCTGGTTCACACATACGATTAGTTTGGTGCATACTTTAAATGGTTCAGGAAATCTCCACATTTGATGTACAAGTTTCAAATGTGTATGAAATTTAATAATCAATGCATCGCACTAAAACATGGCTGGAGAAGAAAAAACAAATAACCAAGTGAAGTAATAAAAACGACAGAGAATCAAGTTTAACAGTGATGGAAATTTTTTACATACCATTGGATTCCACAGAATTGGCATCAATGCCCCAGCCAAAATAACTTCTCTGCCTCTGGTAAATTGGAGTCACAACTGTTCTAATAATATGTGATGAGCTTGGAGGGGGGACTAGGTGGCTGAATATAAGTTGGACCTCAACGAGAACTGACACATTCCTGTGAAACAATGAGGTTAATGGTCATAACAATTTCACAGTATAAAGACAGAAATGTACCTGACCCATGATATATCCACAAACTACCCCCTCTTCAGGTCTATTGATATTTTAAACACTTTATGAACTACAACAAAAAATTACTGTTTTTAGAATATTAAAATACAGCCTCTATTTTTGATTTTACCTTCTAAATGCAATTATGTTGCTGTGAAAACTAGAATTTGGATTTCTACTTCCTGTGTTGGGAGAAAACTGCAAAAAAAATATTTGTATATACACAGAAATATCTATATGCAGTAATAGTTCTGTCTGCAAACATACTTGACACTACCTAACATACTAATGAAAATTGGGGAGGTTTGATCAGCCTTACAGAAAATGTAAAAGTCTCCACAATTATCCTAGGGTACCTGGCCCTCTTTATTGGGGACACCTTTCAAAAACTAGCCATATCCATATAAAGGGTTTTATGTATGTAAGAATTTGTTATTAATATATTGTGGGCAGTCGATAAATTTGACTCCACATCTATTTCCAGGATTATCAAGATTGTTCTTCCAATCCATCTACTATTTACATTACAGCAGAGTATAGTAGAGATTAATAACATATTCCGAACCCTGCTGTGAAGGCACAGTAAAGACAGAGTTAGAATAGTTTTCCCTGAACTCAGGAATGCAGCAGGAGTAGTTAACCCACAACTGTCCTGTTTAGGTGATTTAAGCATTTCATTCTCTGCACAGATGAATTTGTGATTTCTTCACTACAAATGTTCTTTCTCCTTGTACAGCTCCAAACAGACTTCATCTCATGACAATTTTATCCTCCAAAAGCAAATTATTTTATCTATATTTGAGTTGTCAAACTACTTCAAAAGCCACGAGGATAGCAATTTGAACATCATGCCATTTCCATATCTCTATCTTATATCAAAAATATCTACCTAGCATAGTATCCAGTAGAGAAAAAAATTTGAGGTGAAGATTATCACATTCTTCAAAATGAAAGATATAGGACTTAGAATGTGTCAGGATCACAATAATGGGCTAGAAAACCAAAGCACATATTATCAGTTTTTCTTTTCCAACTCCTTAATATGTGGGGTTAAATACAGCCCTAACTGATAACACGGTCTTTCCTCTTATCTCAGACCTTGTGTATAGTCTCACTCTTAACCGACCAAGTGCTTTGTGATGCCGATCTTCTGTCCCACATGGGTTTATTATTACTCACAATACCTGCTCCGTATATTCCTATGCTCATGCCAAATCTTAATATTGCTACTGACTTGTTATTGCTGGTCTCTAACTAAAATGTTTGTTCAATAAAAACGGTATCACTGTATACTACAATACTCTGTGGAAAATGACTAAATACTTTGATTATCTATCTACAGACACATATATAAGCAAACTACTGCATTAAAAGTAAATCTTTAAACATTGCCTAATCCTTTACCTCCCAATTAATCAACTGCACTATTGTATCTACACGGAACAGAAGATATTTTTCTTATTTTTTTTGTATTCACATAATTGCCTATTACACATGATCACAAACCTTAAAATACAAAACAAACACATCTACAAAGCAAAATGAAGACAATACAAAACAATACAAATGCTTGCCTGCAGAGTTAGCACCAAGATGCATGGAAGGTTTCATTTTTAATAAACATGGATTGAAGATTATTCCTTTTCTATAAATTTGTCCCAAATATTCCATTTAGTTCTGACCTTTTTAATTAACCGCAACTCTTGGAAATCTTTATACAGGTTACGATTACGACTTAAAATAGTAATTATTTAATTCCACAATGGGACAGCAATTTGTTTCCATTTTATAATCTGCACAATGAAAGCTTCAATTTCCAGGTTAAAATGTGAAATAATAATTTTGTCCAAAGAATTTAAAAGTTTTAAGTTTTGAAGAGATATGATTGATTCAAGAGTTTTGGTTAGATTGTTTTAGAGGGCATTAACACCACACAAGGTGGGACCCAATTTGTCCACATTTCCTCCAACAATATATTGCTTCTTCCTCATGTGCAATTTGATATACTTTTGTGGGGCTAAAAAACAAGCAAACATTTATCTAAATTATTCAGTGCTCTAAAAACTGTTTTTTTTTCAAGTCTCTCTCCCATATCTTCAAACAGGTTTTATTTTCATCTAGATTAGACCTCAGTATATCAAAACATTTTGAAATTAAGTGAGATTTATCTTTTGTTAAAATCAAAGTTTCCAATGATGTTAATTCGTTTCTATCCACATAAAATTGGGGGGGGGGGGTTAACACCAATTTAAGCTTATTAAAGTCTAGCCAATTATGATGCGATAGGTCATATTTATTAATTAATTGATCAAAGGTTGCAATAGCAACATCAATATTTCCCAAGTTTTCATTTCTGCCAAAAAGGGTAAGTAACTGTTTAGCCAACATAATTATAGGAGTTATTGGATTTGGAAAGGACAATAATAAAAACTTATCAGTTATACATCGAATAATCAAATCAAGTAATTTGGAACATCAAACAGAATGCAATGTAATTAATAGTTGAATCTTGCCAATAATGCAATTTTAACAGCTGCAATCCTTCCAGAGAAAGACACATTGTGCTTATAGCCTCTGCGAGGAGTTCTATAAAGCAAAGCAAATAGGGGGAAAAGCAGGCAACCTTGTCTTGTACCATTACCAATATTAAATCTAGAAGATTTAAATCCCAGGCCCATGACAGAGGAAGATGTGGCTAAATAAAGTGCTCTAAAAACCTTTATATCAAATTGTCTAAACTGAATTTTGATAAGGTTAACTCCATATGGTCCCATCCTACCCTGTCTGAGGCCTTTTCTAAGAAAATATTTGGAATTTTTTTCTTCTCTCAGATAAGTTATAGTGTCAATGAGCTTCCTATAATTGTCATACCCCTGTCTACCTGGAATAGAATTTGTCTGGTCTATAGCTATTAGTTTAGTTATTGATCTACATATACCTGTAGATAGAATTTTAGCATAAAAGTGTTCAGAAAAGAGATCAGTCTATAACCGCTACATTCAGATGGATCCTGATCTTGCTTTGGAAGATAGTCAATTCCAAAATTTCTGCTGGCGCTTAACCTTCCTTTTTAGTTTAGTTGAATACATTTCAAGTAGTTAACTAGAATGGGTTGACAACTCTTACAATATTGGTTAACAAAACAATCTGGGCCAGGGGCTGTATGGATCTTTGCATTTTTTATAGCTTTGGAGACCTCACTGTCATCTCTCCATTAAATGACTCTAAATGAGTATTAGAGATATTTAGGTAGGTTACGGTAAGTAAATTCCCAATTAATGTTTTTTAAAGCATGGCTCTTGTTCTAAATGATTTAATTTTTGATAAAAATTAGCAAATGCTTTTGCTATGACTACTGGTTTTGTTACCAGACCCTTATCTCTCAAAAAATAGATTGGTTAAAATGAATAGAATTTTATTTTACTGGCAAGCATTTTCCTAACTTTATTTCCATAATGATATAACTTTTGTTGCAATAACCAGATTTATCTGTACTGAGCTGGTTAATCATTTTAAATTGAGTTTGAATTATTCTAATTGTATCCATCATACTCTTATTTGAGTTAAGTTTATTACTCTTTTCCAGTTTACTGAACTGAATATATTGTATAGTAACCGTAGATGTAATCCCCTTTGTTTTTCGTGCATTCCACCTAATGAGAACTCCTCTTATATAAGATTTTTGAGCATTCCATAACCCTACCTTTGAGGTAACTGAATGTTTGTGAACTTTGTAAAATCTTTTTTTTGCTTGCTCTTCAATTAGAGAACTAATTAGAGAACTATCCTTATTTCTACTTTGTTCAAAGTACAGGAATCAACTATTCAATCGAATAAGATTCATGTCGGTAGGAAAACTGTGAATATCTTTCTGCAGGTTGAAATATCCTCCAGGCATCAAATAAATTAAAATTTCAACAGACTATTGTTAAACAATTTAGATTTCCTCATCATTTGAGAGTCAGATACAGAACCTTTAACTGATTTCCTGTCCATATAAGGATTGAGATATATATTGAAGTGTCCACACATTACAAGACAGCCTGTACATATTTCTTCAGTACTCTCAAAGTAGGATTCATAAATCTATGTGGTCTATTATCTGGTGCATACATATTTATAAATCGTATATTTTTCATTATTGAGTTTACCAGTCCTTTCTGAGTCTATTTCTACAAACTACTCTATAACATTCAAGTTTTTGTTTTAAATGAAATCCCATGAAGTCTCCATTTTCTTTAATGCGGCATTATAACCTAATGTGAACAGGTATCCCTGGATTTAAAAGCTGTATATCTCTTCACTGCTAAATTCAAACCCTGAATGTTTTGACCAATTATTTTTAAAGATATTCCATTGTGCAGAGATTTATCCATACACCTCCACCTAAATTTCATATCCAGTGCCTTGGATCACATGAAAACATTACATAAACAAAATACTTCTGACCTCCCACCTAAGGCTTTTTCCATATCTCCCATATGATCTCTTAAAACTTGAGGCAGTTGTACTGGGACTGGAAATGTTAAAAACTGCGGTAAGTTTGGATGTCTCAGTGACTTATCACCAGGGGCTAATTAATAATTGTAATAACTTTGTTTAACAGTCCAATTTTACAGAGGGGAAAATATATCTAAAAGTTTAACAATAACCTTTATCAATAAATATATATATATATATATATATATATATATATATATATATATATATATATATATATATATATATATGTTTTTTCTCGGATCTCTGAGCTGGAAGCAGGTTTTTTAACTTGCTTTGGACATTCAGGTGTGAACACAGATGTACTTTTTATTTACTGTACTACTGTACGGTGGAGGGCTTCTATCGCTCTTTTGCCCACCATATTATAAATGATTGTTGTGGTGAAGTACCTACTCATAATTTCCACAACACAGGCTGAGATCCCGCTCCATGCTGATGATAGCCAGTAAGCTTGAAACATGTACATGGATTGGATACTCAGCCTGTGTTTATTCCAACCTTGGCTTTGCATTAAAGCTGTGTAATAATACAGCATGCATAAGCTTAAAGGAAGCCATGTTTGATGATGGCTACGGAATGAAGAGCGAGGCATTTGTGGACATATTTGTGTGTCCCAGCTCAACTTCCCAGAATGCAGTGTAATAACTGTTTTTTCTCGGAACTCTGAGCTGGAAGCAGGTTTTTTAACTTGCTTTGGACATTCAGGTGTGAACACAGATGTACTTTTTATTTACTATATATATATATATATATATATATATATATATATATATATATATATATATATATATATATATATATATATATATATATACACACACACACACACACATATATATATATATACACACACACACACACACACACACACAAACTGCTCAAGAGTTAAAAGTCTTGATAGATTCCACAAAGGGAAACAAAGAAATGAGAAAATGTCTGAGGAAGGAAAGAGCATATTTGTATACAAGGAAAATATAATTCTATTGGAGGGTGAGGAGGGGAAAGGGAGCAAACCAAAAATAAAATAAAAATGAAAGTGTAGGCCTTTCTAAGGATGCTTACTAAATTATTTACTGAAAAATATCCATTCCTAGCTACCAATCTAAATAACATTTTTAACTAAATGGTCACTAATTAATCCAAGCTTTTAAACTCACTTTCAAAAATGAGGTGTGTAATTTAAGTGGGAACACATCTACAGTGAAGCTAAAATTATACTGCTGGCGTGTGAATTAATGTGAAAAAAAATCTATGTACATGATTTCTTAGTGACTAAATGCTTAATCTCTAATTCAGATATTTAAATCAATCCAGTGTAGGGTTTTACCTAATTTTTCTTTTTCTAATGCTCTCTCTTCGTCCCACTTCTTCATTCCTCAAAGCAAAGTTTTTTACCCACTATAAAACCATTAATCCACGATACTAAATTTGTTGTTTACAGTCCTTTTCTTTTTGAACTATTTGCCATTCTTGGGATTGAAAAGTTTTTTGGGCTTTTGTTATTTGACCCAACGTCTGTCTAAGTTACAACTCTCGGATTTCCCAGCCTTTGCGAATCTAATTAGCCATTTTTTCCCCCTTGAGAAATTATCAATTTTGTGGGGAAACACCATTTCCATTTAAATAAAGTATCCCCAGGCAAATCTGGCTAGATTCTTAAGTCCTCATAAGGGGCTTGAAACTTTTTTCCACAAATGCTGCTTTCATTATGATTTTTAAACTATAATCTCTCTAAAATCTTTTAAGGATTTTTTTTTTTAAAGACTTTTAGGTAAGGGGAATTTTATTAAGTAGGTTTAAAGTTCTTTTAAAGTTATAATTTATGGAATGCCCTTGATTCTTCTATTGTTAAGTCTAGAGAAATCCTCATTTAAAAAAATTGAGTTTCAACCACTAAATCGTTTTGTATTAAGTATTTGACTTTATCAGTTATTGTTGATCCTTTATAATAATATCTTGATTAGATCATAAATCACCTATTCGATTAGTTTGAGAGTTAGATTTAGTATTTGTAATTCCTTGTAATAACTCTGCTTTAATTGAAATTTAGAATAACTTTATCCAGTATGAATGCCTTATTCAAAGCAATCTTAATTCCTCTGTTCCATTGCCTATGGTATTATCCCCTATTTGCATACTTTCATTTGGACCAATTAATCCTAAAGTGGAATCTAGTTATGTATCTTAAGATATACAGTTGTGTTTTATCCTAGCTGGTTGTTTTTTTAAACCTGAGAAAAAACATTTTTTAGGAGGTTTAGTCAAGTGTTTTCTTTCCTTTGTTTTACCCCTGGTTCTCCTTATTCTTCATCATTAAAATTGTAGTACACAAATTTACATATAAAAAGTCAAATGCAGAGTCTCTATATACCTCAAGTGATTAAAAAGTAAACACTAGGGGCCTCATTCTATTAGCGGCCGTAAATCGGCCGTAAGGCTGCGATTCCTTGCGGGGGTTCAGTTAACTCGCGATTCTATTATACGGCCCCGCAAGGATCTCCTTTTACGGCCGGCCGCATATCTTGGAACCGGCCGTAATCTCAGAAATATAAAAACTCAAAAATAAATTCAAGCCTGCACTGTACAGCTCTGTAAATGCTAGGGATCATATTGGGGGACATGAGGATTAAAAGTAACCCACTCTCAAGATTGCACATCTGCCCAAACCCGAGTTCAAATTAACTGTTTATTTTCCGGATGCGGCGTGGGCGGGTCTGAGGTGCTCCAAGCACTCTGGACTTTTTACATGGATATTTTACGGATATTAAAAATAAAATATTTTACGGATTTGAGTACAGGATAATTATGTGCTATTTTTTCTAACACCTAAAATCCAGGATGGCTTTATTTAAGCTATTTTATGTGCTTAATTGGTGCTAGCAAGACCTCTTTCCTGCAAGTAAGCTGCGGCTCGCTTTTAGCCTTGCAGAGAGGTTTCCCGGAGCAATTGAATTGCAAAACTCTTGCGGCCGTTTTAGATCAAAGGCTTTCCTCTGGCGCGAGCGGCCGCAAGAGATAGCAAGGCACCGGCCGCAAGCCTGCCGGAGCCTCCGGCCGTAAGGGAATAGAATAGCCGAATAGCTTGCGGCCGGTCCTTGCGGCCCCGCAACGGCTGCGGCCGCTAATAGAATGAGGCCCTAGATGTCCATTTCAACCCAGAGAGTCAGATTTAAAGGTATATGCAAGTGTTGGATTATAAATGCATCTGATAGAGGAGAATTAGTAGGCTCCATTATCAATCCTAGGGGTGAAAGCACCACCCCCAGTATTTTTTATTTTATTTTATTTTTTATACAAAGCTAAATAAAAAAACAGTGCGTGCAAAAAAATGTAATCAACACTACTAATTCCCCTCGATCAGATGCATTCATAACCCAGCTCACTTAGATATGCCTTTAATAAACCTCTTGATAAAGTGTCAGTTCATATCTATCTCACTCAAACCATCCACTTGTTCAGATTGAATCCCATCAGATTATTCAGAAATATAATCCTTATAAATAAGGTTTTTTGCAAATCCAATAAAAAACATGTATAAATTCAATGAATGTTTAAATCTTCCCTTTTCCTATCTTTGGGGAATATATTGTCATTAGTCAATTAGTAAACACTTAAATTACATTATTATTTAAAAGTTGACCAAGGATTTGATATGACAAATCCAGTGATCTAATCATTAATTGGTAATCTAAATCTTTTAACTTTGAATTACTTATATTTATACCTTGTACTGAACTTCAAAGAGAATATAAAAATGTTAACCCTTTCGTCTATGCCCATAACAATATTGGGCTAACTTCACAAACCCCAATGATTGTACAATTTGAATATATACTAGATATTTGAATTATAATAATATCTATGAACGGTTTAAACAGCATTTATTCCAAATATCCTCCTCAAGAACAATTAAATGTTTTTCTTAAATACAAATCTTTTATAAAAGTCTTTTTCTCAGAGATGTTTTATAGCATTACTCCACTTCACTTACTTTTCTATATATTTTAAGATTAACAGGTCTTGAGGGGGTTATATACACAACTTTCTATAAAAGTCCTATATGCAAGTCTTTTTCCCTGGGATTTGCAAGTCTGGAAATCTCTAAGGTATTATGTAAACCTATCTTCATCTTTAGTCCTGTTACATATAGAGTTAGAAGTCAGATCAGTATCCTTATACATTTCTTTACTTTAAATGCTCAAAAATGTCTTCCAGCTACATTCGGGGCTTGTCCTCCATGCAAAACAACTCTCTGAATGGGTTAGGACATAATAAATGTCCAAAATTTACACCCCTTGTTTCTTAGATTTACATCTCTTAATCCGTGCAAATCTTTTAAGATTATAAACTTCTTGGCATAATTAATCAGGGTTTATAGCTTCAATACCATCTTTGTGGCCTTTAAACCTCTCTAGCAAGCCAATATTTCCACTCTTAGACCATCTATACAGGGTATGTAAAAGTCAATTACCACTGTCTTTAAGCCAGTGTCTTAAACTCTCTGGGGCTTTCCAGGGGAGGTAATCTGTGTCTCACCTTTTCTCCAGACCACATACTGTCCTCCCCATATTTCTCCCCATTGCTATCTTGTTTCTTGCTGTTGAGGCTTCTCATAGCTCTTGTTTATTTTTAACTATTAGTCTGCTCCTACTCTGAGCGGGCTCTCTCATTGCCTTCCACCTTGCTGACGATCCCAGCTCCTCTCATACGTCTCCACAGCAACCTGCAATGATTGTATTGCCCATAGGTACTGCAAATCTCTCCAACTCTCTAGGCAGAGACCAGCATGCAGCTTACTCCGCTCACCAAATTTATTTTCTGGTGCATCTGCTACAGCGGGCTCCAGCAACAAGAGCACCTCCACACAACTCTTCCTTGAACTTTACCAGCTCTCCAGGCTGGCGTGCGGTTATCTCAAATCCCAAGGTGTAGTTCCAGAACACCTGCAAAACCCTCTCAGGAACACCGCCCCATTCTATTTGGAGTGGTTCTTATCTCCAGTGAATTCCTATCTACTCATCAAATGCACATTTGCTCTGAATATAATTTAATTTAGGTAGCTGCTCCCCCCTTTAAGCTGCCAGTAGCCCAGTTTGCTCACAGTCTAACCACTTCCTGGGCGTGGCATCATCCCCCAGCAGACAGAGCAGAATTGTAAAGCTTTGTTAATAGCACATAAAAACCTTAATCATCTATCTCCATTTGCCCCCAATAGCCTCCTGATAATCTATGCTCTTAACATAATGTTGTCCAATCACACAGTTCAATAGCTATGGGATAAAAGTGCTAACCTAAAGAATAATACTTCTTTTATTGCATAGTAACTCATAAAAAGCATAAACATACTTTGGTATGATCTCTATTAATATAACATAACAATGATGAAAACGAAAAGAGGGAGAACAAAGTGAAGATTGTTAATATATAAAAGTATGAGCTGACAAGGCAAGCAGTCACACATGGTGTGAGCTCCTCTCTGTTTCTCCTCAAAAACTGAGAAAATTGGCCCAATTTTGCCCTAATTATATTTAACGCTCCAGCTTATTGATATTCTGACTGGGCTGAACAACCTACTGCAAAAACTTAAGGGGCTTCTAGGAGCAAAGCGACTAGAAGGCCGCAGGCCTACCAGGCCCTGTGCTCTCATGCTTTTTGGGATATTGCTTGCTAAAAGACAGTCCTTCTTTAAGCCATACTAGGCATATTCGTGTGTTGATTCGGGCAGAGCGTCCACATTTAAAATGTCTCACGGTTATCTTAGATATTAAAAGGTTATAAACTCTTTGTAAAGTAGGAGCTTGTAAGCCCACAAGTAAGGATTGTTTACAGCACAGAGCTATTGTCGCTGACCAATTGCAGTTTGTAAGCAGATTTTACAGGGTAGAGGGCAATGTCCCAATTGGACTGCTAGCACACCACATCTATTTCAGCAACTGACTCATGCTAACTATCTCCAGATAACCTAACACCTACAGATTCATACTGAACCGGAGTATAACTTTACAGCAGAAAAATAAAGAGGCTTACCAACCAGGTGAATCACTGATCACTATGGACCCTGGAGAGCTGCTCAGGAGACTGATCAGGGACTATCAGACAATTCAGAGGATGAATGTAGCCCCATCTCATCTCACCATGATATGAATCTCTCAAAGAAATCCATGGCTCAGATTGAAGAGATCTTTCAGGCCTACACGGCTTAAACAGTAGAGGCCATTAAGAAAGACATTGATGACTTTGGCCAAAGAACTCAACCGTTAGAAAAAAAATATAGATAGGATGGAGTTTGCCCAGAATTATTCTCGAATTTTGACTTGAGAATCTGGAGAACAGGCTGCTAAGACCTAACTTGAGGATTAGGGGGAATACCTAGATCCGTGCAAGATCTCAACAAGTATCTGAAGAAGATGTTCCCGAAGCACCGGATTCAGTCTGGGAAATCGAGGGCACACAGGGCCCTGGGGGCTACAAGAAACCCTGACATTTCTAAGGATGTCATAGTCAGATTCCTCAGTCAATATGCAGACCTCTCCCCTACAACATTGACAAAGTGTAGGGAAAAAAAGCCTGCCCTTGAGATCCTAATCAAACATAATATACAATATAGTTTGAGTTTCCCATTCACTATCCTGTTCAAATACAGACACAAGTCATACTCAGCCCATTCGCTGGAGGACTGTTGGCCCTCTTCAACGTCTCATCCTGGTCACTGAAGGGGCAGACGGTGGAAGCGCCAAACGGAGCACAAACAATGGACTGAGGTATTCCACTGACTACTAAACCTTGGCTCTCAACTATGCAGAACTCAAACTCGTAGAGATCCCACCTGAAACTGTACATTTACTGGCCCAATGCAATTCGGAGACACTTTATGTGGGATACTCAAACCATTGCACTAGTGCTGCAGCTACTCTTGAGAACCAAGACTGAATTTTCCAGGCTGCTACAGTTGTACTTTGCTGAAATGAACTGGTTAATTTGTTGTGTCTCTTTCCCAGTTGGATAAGACGATGTCTAGGGACGAAATTCTCTCATATGTTAATTTCTCCCACCACCCCCCCCCCCCTCAAATTTTCTACTAATTCTCCTAGTTCAAAAGGAGGAAAACCTTGCTATATTATAAATATATCAAGCCCTTTATATTGTATATGCAGGAAACACACTTTGCACGTTATCATATCCCTACTTACTTGAGCAAAGATTACCCAACTTTCTACTCGGCCACACAACTAGGAAAGAAGGGGCTTCAGTTCTCATTCACCGCAATTTTCGGTTCCAGGTTGAATCTAAAACAATAGATAAGGAAGGCTACTACGTTATTCTACATGGGACAATCCTGGACTCCAAATTAACTTTAGTTTCGCTATATGCACCCACTACATCACCGCATAAAACCCTATTCAAAGTATTAAGCCTACTTGAGGTAGAAACGGGTAAAATAATAGGAGGTGACTTTAACCTGACTTTTTACCTGCATCTAGACCAATCTGTCTTACCACTGGCCACTCCACAAGTAAACGAAAGACAAATTGCAAAATTGATTAATAATCTTGGCCTAATAGATGCTTGGAGAGGACATTTCCCTATCAGAAAAGGGTATACTTTATATTCTCATATCCATGGGTCATATTCCTGTATTGACACCATATTGGTGAGCTCAACTCTTTTTGACAAGTCTAGTAAGGCCACAATATGTCCATGCCCATGGTCTAACCATGCAGCTGTACAGCTAGATCTAGGACCAAACTTGAAAAAAAAAAACTTGTGGAAGCTGAATAACTTGCTTCTCAATCCAGGGCTGGGAGAACAGATTACTGCTGACTGTTATATTTTGAAGAGAAGAATTTCTGAGAATCAGAAATAGGCTGGATATGGGTAGCACAGAATGCCTTTATATACGGGGTATGTGTATTAAATTAGCCTCAGCCTATAAGATACTCTTATGGATACTCTGCAGGGACTAGAACATCAGAACCAATTTATTCCTTCGCCCAACATCTGCAATCAAAAAGACCGCTGCAGACTTGAATTGGATAATATTCTTTCAAAACTGAGAGCTCCGAGACGCACAAATCACCTCTTATGCAAAAGCGAATAAGCCGGACTCATTTTTGACCAGAAGGCTTAACTTTAAATCCTCCCAATCTAAAATCTTAAGAACTAAAAAATGCCAAAGGAGTAGTCACAGGGAGTCATAATGAAATTAAACTTTTATTGACCAGAATATCTACTTTACTAATTCCCAATGCAACTCGGGGCCTATCCAACCTTACCTTGATGCTTATGACCTCCCTAAAATCCTGGATCAAGAATTGGCTGTTTTGAATTCTGATATAACAATAGAGGAACTTCAAAAAGGCTAAAATGTACATTAAACCCGGCAAGGCCCCAGGGCCGGATGGCTTCACTAATTTATATTACACAACCTTTGCAGATTTTTCTCGCCCCTCATTTATGTAAACTTTTCAACTCCCTTCTCAATGGTGATGCCATGCCCCCCCGAATGTAACCATGCAGATTTGATTGTATTCCATAAGGGAGGGCGGGATCCACTTGAGGCCAAAAATTACCGCCCAATTTCCCTTATGAACAGAGACATCAAGCTTTTGGCCAAGATCATGGTGGATAGGATCTCCAGATTTCTCCCTGAATACATAAGGACTAGGCTGGCTTCATACAACAAAGGCAAACTGCAGATAATATCAGGAGAACATTGAATGTAATACACTTAGCACTCAGAGATAAAACTCTGCTGTGTGTTCTGACCTTGGATATTGAGAAGGTCTTTGATACAGTCGAATGGCCTTATCTGTATGCAACTGACTAAATTTGGTTTTAAGGGACGATTCAATTTAATTAAATCTTTGTATCATTCACCAAAGGCCAACCTCAAGCTACCAGGGAACAACAATGATAATATCAATATCCAAAGGGGGACCAGACAGGGGTGCCCCTTATCCCCACTGCTGTTTGTGCTGGCCATTGAACCTTTGGCTCAAGCTATAAAAAGGTGTAAACCAGTATTATTGGGTCTTAAGGTGGGCCACCAACAACTTAAATGCTCATATTTTGGAGATGACCTCCTGGGCACACTAAAACCCTAAAAAACTCTATAGCAAACTTAATGTCTAGCCTTATAGATTTTGGGTTAATCTCTTAGAGTCAATGTAGAAAAGACAGAGGCACTAAGCATTGGTATTCCCCAAAAAGCATGGCAGAGTCAATCTGTTAAATATTTAGGTGTTAAGATTACAGGGACTCGATCGGACTTCAGGTAAATGATAAAATGGTCAAAATTACATTTATCCTGGACTGGGTGCATTACCACAGTTAGAATGAACATATTGCCAAAAATACTCTACTTATTGAGAACTTTGTTGATTTCCTTCATATCAACTGGAATATTCAAATTGCAAAATAACATTTAAAAATTCATCTGGGGTAATAGACCCTCGAGGATAGCAAAGAGAACAATGTATAGGCACAGAACACAAGGGGGGCTTTCCTGTCCAAATCTTCGGTTATATTATAGGACTGTCCAGCTAGCGTTTATCCAGATTGCTCAACCTTTATGGGTTTTTGTGGATTATTGGCAACTAAAGCCCCATACATGGGATACATTAATATGGGATCCGAACTTGCATTGTGCTAAACCGTTTTACCCCAATCCTATGATTAACTAACCTTATCTACTTGGGCCTGGGTTAAAGCTATACAGCATTTCACCACGCCTTTTCCCTCTAACGTCTTTAAAGTCGTTTCCTTCTTTTGAGTGCAGAATCCAAACAATGGTGGCCTTCCAGTGCTTTAAATAGAGTGGGCACTTGGTATGATACAGAGAAGCTGTTTCCAAATGAAAAACTAATATCCCAGCACCACATTCCTCCAAAGGAGCTAAGGAACTATAGAAAGTTTAGACACTGGCTTGACAAGAGACAATGGGCCACCAAGGTCTACTTGGCTTTCGTCAATCTTAAAAACTTACCTTCCATTAAGGGAACACCAAGCTCCATGTATTCGGTTTTCAATGACCCTAAACATAGCCAAAAGCCGGCCTACATGACAAACTGGGAAAAGGTAGAGAATTGGATACGGGCACATGGAAAGAGGTATGCTCCAATCTAGCGAGAGGATCTCCAACATATAGTCTGTTAGAAGTATCAATAAAGGTCTTGCATCAAATATATTATACTCCCTCCTTGATGCATAAACTTAACCCACAATTGAGTGGAAACTGCTTTAGAGTCTGTCACTCCCAAGGAGATTTTCCCCATATTTGGTGGACATGCCCCCGGGGTGCAGGACTTGTGGAGGAGGGCAACCCAACTTCTATCACAACTGATCAGGGCCCCAATTATTCCAAAAATGGAGGTTTGAATTATGGGCATCCATTCAGATAATCTTACTTCATATCAGAACAGACTATGGCAATTTTTTGCACTAGCCGTAAAACATAATCTAGCTAAAAACTGGAAAACTTCCACATTAAAATTGAGAGGTCATTCTTAAATTCAACTATATACTGACTCATACTGCCCTAAATATATATCCCTTCTTTCTTAAAATATGGACCCCTTGGCTTAGCTCTAAACATATTTTATTGATGGTATAATATGCACATGAAAGTCTTGTGGTGCTTTAGGTGGGTTGGTGAGGCCGCTCAATGTTTTGCGATTTCGGATGCCAGATGACTCCCTTTGTTTCTTTTTTTCATTTTCTTTTTTTATAATCCCCTGTTTTCCCCTAGTTTTATTTTACTCTACTTGACTTTGAGTAATAAGTTAATTTATAAATAAAAAAAAGACTATTTAGTCTTCTATTTATATGACTCCATTTATATGAATGGACAATTCTCTTTGAAACTATTGTGTGCTGCATTAGCCTTATATTTCAGTTGACCTTCTGTAACACAAACAAAACCAAAACCCCAAAACATACAAGTATAAAAATCCCTTTCCAACAAACTATTCAAATGTGCCCAAGTTTGCATCACAATAAGATACCAACATGTTTCATCTGTAAACTAAACCCTGTGATGGTAGTTGGTGCCTTATCTATGTCAGCATTGTTTTGTGTGAAGTCCACCAAGATATTGGACTGCAACACAGAAAAATATCATTGATCGTCCAAACTCCAATATGAGACACCAGAATGAACACATTTTGCCTATGAGAAAGACTGCTTTTTTTTATATGTTCATCCAGAAGCAAAACCAGTTTGACATTATGCATTGCAAACCACATGGACTGAAATAGTTTGTCATGTGACTTGTTGTATATTATTTAAAATACAAAAAACATTTTCTTCCATTTAGATTGTGTTACCTCCCTTTCCAACCTCTGCATCTAGGTCTTGGGTTCGTTTTAAAGAAAAAAGGAGAGAAAAATGTTTATACCATGTGCAGAGCTTTCCCATTAAAAATTTGATTTCACAGTGGTGCTAAATGTTTACTTCACACTTTTTATACGAGTCACTAAGTGACATACGTATTATTCTTCTTCATGTCTGTCCTTTTTGAAGAGCTCTATTAATTTTGTTTTTTTATTTTATATTTCATTTTATTGGATTACAAAGTTAAGTTTATCACATAGGTATGTATCTATAGATATATTTTACTTGAGGGTTTAATATTAAAATCAATTTACATAAAAACAAATAGATACACCTTCCATATCCCTTTATAGAGTGTTTAAAAGCTCTATTTTCACTGCCTAATATCAAACAAACTGTCCCTGAATGGGACTCTCCACTGACCACAATGTCCTGTACTTCATGACAATGGAATGGCTCACTGGGCCGAGTGGAACATTCATGTTTTTTTATTTTAAACTTACACACTCATTTGACACAAACAAAATATTTTGTATTTAACCTTGACCTTAAAAACCTTATAGCAAACTTTGTCTTTCCTTTCAACAAAATTGATTCATTTTTAATACAGCATCTTCACAATATGGTAATTTCTCACTTTGCCTTAATTTCTCCCCCACCATTCCATCTTCGTTTCAACCACTCACGTCTTACATGTTTAGGACAACAAACTTTCTTTTACAAAGTCATGGAAAAAAGCTGGTGCTATAATTATCATAGGCTTACATTCTTCACAGTAGTAAAACCCATCATGTATACTCACATAAACTTTACGATGTTTGATTGAAGAAAATCACTCCCATACTTGCTAGAGAATATTTTGTTTACCTGTGACATGGAGCATATAAGAAAATTGATAGAAATTCTCTGATGAATTTTAGCATGTACTATTCAACATTAAATAAGCAGCGGAGAATAAATGACTGCATCAGTCTACATTAAACAATCAAACTGTTTAAATCCCTAATCAGGTTAACACTTACCACATTTACACCAATGTCTGAGTGCTGTAAGAATTATTATAGTATTCTGCTAAAAACCTACTACTAGCCCATCTTCAATATGGTGACATTTTTAGGGATATATATATATATATATATATATATATATATATATATATATATATATATATATATATATATATATATATATATATATATATAAAAACAGTTAAATACTCATTTTCTGCTCAGGTTTCCCCCAAAAAACAGTTCTTGCACTGCAGTATGAGAGACTGGGCTGGGACATGCAAATGAGCCCACAATGAATTTTGATTCATTACTTAAAAAAAAAAAAAACATTTGTACATGGCAATAACTATTTCTGGGGAATCTGAGCAGGAAAGTCCAACATTATACTTACAGGTATTTAAATACTTTGTTGTACATGCATATTTTCAGCAAAAAAAAAAAAGAAGAGTAGGAAACAACTTACTGCTAGCTTCACTTGTCGCTCTAGCGCCCTGCACCGATCAGAATTTGAGTTCAGTAGCTCCTTTGTAAACATAACTCCAGTTAGACCAAATTTCAGTGGTCTTACATGGTGGGTGGGTGTTGGATCATCAGACTCTAAATCCACCAGATTCTCTAGAGACGTGGTCTCAGGAATACCTTCCGTAGATGGTTCAAGAGAAAAAGTAATGCTGGGTTCTGTACTAACTTCATATAACGAACTTGCCAGTTTATGAGTGACCAATATATCCAGGTTGACAAATGGAGTCACTGTGACATGGTCAACTGTGGATGCAAATTTTGTAGAAGCCAGTGTGGGACTGGTGCTTTGCTTACTCTGTGTCACAGTTGTTTCTTCTCTAGACTTTTTAGATGAAAATGTGGAAGAGACACTTGAAGCCCCCAAATGGTATGTGGTTGCTTGAACTTTAGGAGTCCTCAAGGTGTCTGTTCGAGATTCTGCCCTTGACACCAAGACTTTTACAGGGCTAGTGAATAATTCAGTTGACTTGAAAGTTACTGGAGAAGAGGTTTGGTAATGCATAGGACTAGAAGTGCTAGTCTTCACTGTAAATTCAGTTGAAGTTAGGGGTACCAATTTCTTGTGAGCTTGGAAAGTTGACATCTGCAGGGGAGTGATCCATCGCTCCCTCGGAGTCACCATTGTTATATTTGTAATAGGAATAGATGTTAAAGCAGGCAAACTTGCCCAGACGGAACTTACAGAATGTGTTGCGGCTTGAGCTCTATGAGATACAAAGGTTCGTTTCGGAGTTACTGTACTAATTGTCAAATTTTGCGTCTTTGGCACAAAGCTGGTTATAGAACTAGTGAACAATCTAGTTGACTTAAAAGAGATGGGAGAAGAGGTAGGATGGTGCAAGGGAATGGTGTTCTGCAATGTAACTTCTGTTGAAGTAATGGGTACCCATGCTCTGCGAACCTGATGTGTTGACATCTGCATGGGTAATATGCTAGGAGTCTCTATGGATCTATTTCTAATCTGAATAGAGGATGAAGCTGGAGAGAGACCAGAAGTCCCCAAAGAGGTAATGACAGAATGGTATGTGGACGTTTGAGCTCCAAGAGGTCGCAAGGTGTTTATGCTGGATGGAGCACCAACTGAAGTTTGGGTGTTTTGCATTAAATCTGTTTCTGCACTGGAACATTTAGTTGACTTGGGAGTAATGGGAGAAGATTGGAGATCCCAGATAGGGCTGGCTGTGCTCGGCCTCAATAGAATTTCTGTTGAAGTTGGGGGTAAACTTTTTCCGTGAATCTTGAAGCCAGAAGTCTGGGTCGGACTGACGCTCGCATCATGGTAAGTCTCAGTTTCATTTACAGCATGTGCTTTAATAAATATGGAAGGCTTCAAAGTGGAAGAGGCAAAATGATATGTGGGGCTTTCAGTACTAAGAAGTCTTGACGTGATTGAGTGGGATCTTCTACTGACGGAGGAGCTTTGGGTCTTTGGCACCAAGTCAGTTACTGCACTAGTGAATAATTTAGTGGACTTGAGAGAAGTAAATGAATGGAGATCACCGATAGAACTGCCAGAGCTCTGCTTAAACATAAGATCTGTCGAGGTCAAGGGTAAACTTTTCTTGAGAATATGTGAGGCAGAGGTCTGGGAAGGGCTGATGCTAGTATGAAACTGTGGCTTCTTTGTTCCATATGGGGCCTCTGGTGTTTTTAACAATAATATGCTAGGAGCCTCTGCAGTGGAAAACACAGAATGGTGTGCCGAGTATTGAGCACTAAGTGGTCTCCATGTGTTTGTGTGAAATACTGTATAGAGTGAGGAAGTGTGTGTCTTTGGCACCAATCCTTTTTCAGACGCAGCAAATGGAGTTGATTTGAGAGCGTAAGAGGAAGTTTGGTGAACCTGGTCATTTTGACCTTGTCTTTGCTTCACTGTAACATCTGTGTAGGTGGGTAATTTTTCCCTGTCAAGGAGTGAGGCAAAAGCTTGCGTAGGAGTGAAACTTATCTGTCTCTGAATCTCCTTTGTTACATATCCAGCCGGCACTGCAGAGGACATGCTAGATGCTACCAAAACCGAAGGAACAGAATGGGAGGAGATTGTTTGCGCTCTTTGATGCTTCAAATATCTTGAGCTGGACTCTGGATTGATTGACGTATATGCCTTTGGAGTCAAGTCCATTAAGTAGGTTTTTAACTTGACTGAAAGAGGAGGAGATGTTTTGTCTATTACTTCAGTGGTAAATAATGTCAATGGCTTGAAAGAGATAGGTGATGATTGGAGACTCCAGATAGGAGCCCCTGTTGAAGTCAGGGGCACATGTGTTTTGTTAATGAGGGTGGCAGAAGTCTGCATGGAATGGTTGCTTTTATCATGCGCTGTACTTTTAGTTCCATTTACAGAATGAGAATGTAAAGACGATATTCTAGGAGCTGTACTAGACACTGCATTCTCAGCAGCAGAATCAAAGAATACATCTGCAACTGAATAATTGCCCTTACCAGCAACCTCTTCAGAAGTGTTGGCATTATTTTCCTGAGTTACAGATGATTCAGTCAGAGGGGGAAAGGTATTTGTCAGAATAGAGTTTACTGGATGGTCAGTAATATTGTTGCTCATTATGGTAGAATTGTTATTTTTGTTCACAAAATCACCATCCACAGTAGAAGAGAAGGCAAAATACATTGCACTTGGGAGACTGGTTGGATTAGCACCTATGATAGGAGAGGAGGTTTGTGTAGAATAAGAGACCAGATATGTTGATAGTTCAAGTTTTGGGCTTGGTGAGGAATCTACTGGACCAGACTGTGTTAGAGGTGCTGTATCAATTGAAGAAATAGTGTTTCCTAACACCATTTTGTCCAATATATTCTGCAGCCAAAGTTGGGAGCTTTGTGTTTGCTGAGAAGCTTCAAGGTGGAGCGTGCTACTACTTATAGATGTGAAATTCTGTTGCAGCATCAATTCCTCTTTATCAGTTATCTGGTGGTGTTCACGAGGCGTTGTCGACACTCCTGATCTCCCATCAGCCTCCACAGTTTGATCTTCAGAAACTGGCATTTTAGTCACCAAATCCACATGCCTTGATTGAGTTGTTGCAGGTTCTCTACTGACTTCTAACATTTTATCATCTGGAATACTCTGCAGCAAAAGTTGGAAGCTTTGTGTTCGTTGAGTAACTTCAGGATTGAGAGTGCTTTTACTTATAGAACTATAATTCTGTTCCAGTACAAACGCATCTTTAACCGATGTTATCTGGTGTTCACCAAGAGCGGTCGCTGTACTGGAGCGCTCATCTCCATCAATAACATGGTCTTCAGAAACTAGTGTTTTCGTCACTGAACCTACACGGCTCGGTTGAGTCAATGCAGATTCTCTACTAATTTCTGATGGCATAACATCTGGAAGCTTCTGATGTTTGGCGATAGGTGTTTGTTGCAACACTTCTGGGTGGAAAGTGCCATTACTTAGAGATGTAGAATTCTGCTCCAATATTTCTTCTGTATCAGATTTTCTTTGGTGTTCTTTAGGAGTTGTCTTCACACCTGAACTCTCATCTCCCATCACAGTATGATCAGAAATTGGTGTGATGGTCATTGAAGACAAAAAACTAGGTTGAGTTACAGGTTCTGTATGGATTGGAAAATATTTTTTCTTCAACACCATATCATCAGAAATCTTCTGCAAAAGTGGTTTGTAACTTTGTGTCTGAGGAAGTTCAGGGTGGAGAGTGCCATCACTTATAGATGTATAATTTAGCTGCAACATTATTTTATCTGTATCCACTTTTTTTACATCATCTTCAATACCTTGAGTTTTGGTCACTGAATCCAAAGAACTGGATTCAGTTGTTACATGTGAACATGGAAGGTGATTTTCAAACACTATAGAATCTGGAATCTTCTGCAACATAGTTTGGACATTTTCATCTGTAGTCCCATCTACCTCAATAGTTTGATCTTTGGAAAATGGTGTTTTGGTCAGTGAAGCCAAAAAACTAGGCGGAGTGGTTTGAACAGAGCCTTTAATTGATGAAAACAGGTTTTCCAACACCATATCATCTGGAACCTTCTGCAGCAGAGGTTTGACACTGTGTGTCTGAGGAAGTTCAGGATTGAGAGTGCCATCACTTACAGATGTATAATTTAGCTGCAACATTATTTTATCTGTATCCACTTTTTTTACATCATCTTCAATACCTTGTGTTTTGGTCACTGAATCCACAGAACTGGATTCAGTTGTTACATGTGAACATGGAAGGTGATTTTCAAACACTATAGAATCTGGAATCTTCTGCAACATAGTTTGGAAATTTTCATCTGTAGTCCCATCTATCTCAATAGTGTGATCTTTGGAAAATGGTGTTTTGGCCAGTGAAGCCACAGAACTAGGCGGAGTTGTTTGCACAGAGCCTTTAATTGATGAAATCAGGTTTTCCAACACAATATCATCTGGAACCTTCTGCAGCAGAGGTTTGACACTGTGTGTCTGAGGAAGTTCAGGATTGAGAGTGCCATCACTTACAGATGTATAATTTAGCTGCAACATTATTTTATCTGTATCCACTTTTTTTACATCATCTTCAATACCTTGTGTTTTGGTCACTGAATCCACAGAACTGGATTCAGTTGTTACATGTGAACATGGAAGGTGATTTTCAAACACTATAGAATCTGGAATCTTCTGCAACATAGTTTGGAAATTTTCATCTGTAGTCCCATCTACCTCAATAGTGTGATCTTTGGAAAATGGTGTTTTGGCCAGTGAAGCCACAGAACTAGGCGGAGTTGTTTGCACAGAGCCTTTAATTGATGAAATCAGGTTTTCCAACACCATATCATCTGGAACCTTCTGCAGCAGAGGTTTGACACTGTGTGTCTGAGGAAGTTCAGGATTGAGAGTGCCATCACTTACAGATGTATAATTTAGCTGCAACATTATTTTATCTGTATCCACTTTTTTTACATCATCTTCAATACCTTGTGTTTTAATCACTGAATCCACAGAACTGGATTCAGTTGTTACATGTGAACATGGAAGGTGATTTTCAAACACTATAGAATCTGGAATCTTCTGCAACATAGTTTGTAAATGTTGTGTCTGAGGAATTTCAGGACTAGTTTTATTAATGTACTTCTGCTTCGGGATCATCTCATTTGTTTTTCCATTTCTTTTAATTTCATGTTCTTTATCAACTGTAGCAACTCCTGAACTCCCATATTTCTCAACAGCATAATCTGATGCATTGTTCACATAATCCATAGGTCTAGGCAAAGCTGGTACAGGTTCTGAACTAGATTTGTTTGTTTGGTATTTACTCTGATTTATCATTGCTGAACTCTCATCTCCATTCACAACTTGATCTTCACAAATTGGTGCTTTGGTCACTGAAGCTATCTTTGAATGTAAATATTCTTGAACCACCAATGTTTCTGTGAGGAATGCCTTCAGCTGATGTAAAGGGGAATTTTCATGATTATAGCTAGAAGCAACTGTGACAAGTGGTTTGTTTATTACTTCAGAACCTCCAGTGGAAAGTTTATTAGAAGATGCAATAAAAGGGGGTTTGGATTCTGCTGGTTTAGGCATTGATGAACTAGAGGAAATACCTGGAGCAGAACGTTGGTGGCCAGGGAGGTGTTTTGAGTGTGAGACCGCAATTTTGAAGTCTCTATCAGAGGGCAACATGTCATCTGCTGTAGAACCCAGAACAGCTTGACTTACCAAGGTGAAGCCGGGCAAGGGTCTTACAGTGTTAGGCCCCTCAAGCACATTTAAGCTGCTGTTAAAGCTTATAGAAACATTCATTGGTATGGGTTGCGGCAGAGGATGTAAAGCTATACCTGAAGACAACTGTTTTTTGTGGTTTGTTTTTAAAGTCCTGCTAAACAATTTTGCCAAAGAAGAGATGGTTTCAGTACTTAGGTTTAAAGTTTCATGCGGAGGTGTAGATTGTTTCAAATTAAACCTTCTCAGTGAACCAAGATGCAGTGGTGAGACTACAGGGCCAATGTAATTATCACTATCAAACGTTTTTTGCTGTTCATCCTCTGTCCTAGATTTAAGTGGAAGAGTGTCACCACCAAATAACTGTTTGACCATTTCTTTTACAGCAAAATTCCAGTCATTTTGGGATGTGGCAGTGTTCAAGTCCAACCCTGGCAAAGATCTGGAACGGGAGCCTTGCTCAGCATTGACAGGGCTTCTCAGCTTTTGCTGTGTGAGGACGTTTAAAGTAGATGACTTCTTTGCAGATTCCCCATAGAGAATTCTCCATAACTTTGAAGGTGTCTCAGTAAAGTCCCTTTCAGAATCCAACTGTAGTGGGTTGCCAGCAACAACAGAAGGTGGTTGACTTTCATGTGCCAATGAAAAGACTAGGAGGGTGAAGATTAGAAGCAGTACACTTTGCCAATGAGGATACCACAAGAAAGCTCTGATCCAGAAGACAGAGCAAGAGCCACCAAATTCTGTCCATTTACCAAGCTGTTGCTCTACACATCGCAAAGGAGAAATGAGCATGGCTGTGAAATCACTAGGAGGCTGGAACATAGGATAAAAAACAGAAGAAGTGCAAGCAATATTTTTAGTAGGGAAAGAGACTGTAGTGGAATGCTGTGTAAATGTACATACCAAGTAGAATTTGTGCTGTAAGTGTGTTTTCGTTTCAAATTAAAAAGATGTGTGTCCAAATTATCGATCAAAGTAAAACAAGTTTGAGACCAAAGCTTTCAGGCACCAGAGAGACAAAATGTTCAGACTATCCAAGCATGAATACAGAAATGCAAATCAAAATAAGTGAGACACTGATTGACATACCTGTACTTAAGTAAAAAAAATATATATATATTTTGTCCAGCTCCCAGGTTACTCTAGATTATTTTGGTAATTCATGAAGACAAAAAAAAAAAAGTATAAAACACGGCAGATGTTGAGGTGGGGGGGGGGGGAAAGAAGACGATAATAACCAAGTTAAATATTACATAGTAAGATTGACCTATTTTGCTAGCAACATCACAAGTTATGACCTACACCGTTATTAACGGAAAGTAACCAGTACAACCAGTGGCAGAGCTCCTCTGCAGTAGTTGAAAAGCACCAGGACCCACAACAGAGTAGGACTCCTCTGTCCCTTACAGAAGGGCAGAAAGTAGAGAATCTAACTGATGAACTGCAGACAGATCACTAGCATAAGACTGCTCACATGTGGGTCATTATGGACAAAGCATAAAGCTCATTAGGAGTGCAGACGGACAGTGAGAAGACAACAGACCTGACTCAGAGACAAATAGGTAGACCGTAGGATCTGAAGCAGCTAAAGTGACAACACAGACTGAACAGAAATAGCCAGTAATGCCATTGGTGGGGATAGAGAAAGCCGTTCAGTGCATCTGGGAGATAGCACAGTCTAGAGAAACTCACTGCACCCATAAAAATGCTGCCTTAATCACAGATAATAGACAAAAATTAATAGACAAAAATAGGAAATCTACAAATAGGTAACATTCTTTTTTTAGATCACGCTCCAAAAATAATTATATAAAATTAATTAATCACATTATGAATTTAAAAATAGAAACTGCGATTTTCTAATGCACTATTTAAAAATCCTGAATTCTTGATTTACATCAGGGATAAATGGAAAGAATATTATGAGCACAATAAAGCACATAATACCACTAATATATTTTGTGAGACTGCTAAAACAGTTCTTAGGGGGAATATTATTAGTTATCACTATAGACAAAAAAAAAAAAAACAATGTGCCAAAATATACAAGATATTAATCAAAAGCTTACTGAATCATTCATTTTGTATAGAGATCAACAAAACTTAAATAAGTTTAAAATGGCAAAAGAAAATGGATAATCATTTGATGGCTAAAGCTCAAAAGTCCAAATGTATTAAATGCTTGCTAATTAATTATATA
>CM050167.1:225814422-225904422 GCA_027410445.1 Discoglossus pictus
GGCATCCATAGAATCAATTTTAAAATGCACTATTTAAAGATTGTACTTGAGTACCAGACTTTGGAAGACTTCTGTTATTCCAGTGCGGCAGAATTTTTTCAGGTATGAAAGATCTTTCGTTATTTGGGTTCTACTTACTATTGTTTTGAGTTATTGTAAAGATACTGAACTTTCTTTCAGCCATGTCTGCTCACTGTGTTCCTCTTGTTATGCCACCATGCTTGCAAGTATGTACCAATGTTTTATTGCCCCATAAATGCTTATTAACTATGTGGTTAAGCACAGACTGCCACATTTCCAGAAGCCACGTCTCATCACCTCTGCAATGCATGCTAAATGGTTGACAATAGCAGGTACCCAAACTTGCAGATCTTTACACTCCTTTTTTGCACTAGGTGCCATTAATTTCTTTCTCAGATTTTTTTTAAAGTGCCATATATCAAACTGGTGCAATATATGGGGATACTCTTCTTCATTATTTTTCTTACTCAGGTATGGCAGTCAGTGGTTTTTGTCATAATGTGTAGGCCTTCACTAATGAAACAATTTAGGCAACGTTGAAATCCTAGTGCCTCCATAGTCACTGAAGTCTCAGAGACATGCATAGTGACAAAATCAATTATTTTTTTTACTGGACTCCTCAATGAAAGTGTATGTACAGTATTTGGCTGAGAAGCCAGGACTGTCACAATGTCCATCTCCAGATATTGTAAGTTGCTTGTATTTGAAATATATACTGGTGGCCTCATGTTCTTTCTTCCAATGAATATCTATACATGGATGTAGAAATTATTTTTGATATTTATAGAATGTTTTCGGTAGAAAGGTAGATGGAGAAATGAAAACATTTGTTTCACTTTGGCATAATGATTGCCAATGAATAACAAAACTGTACAGGTGAGTACATTACCAACAGCAAAATCCCCAGTTGTAGGTTGGCAAGTACACAACTTCTGTTTGTGTCCTGCCTCACACGTAACATACACAGTTATCATTCCTTCGCAAGGGACCTTATTCACCTGAGAGAATGGGGCTCGCTCCACACTCAAATGAGCATCTTATCATATCTATCAAGCTGTTTAGACATGAATCAAAAACTATATACTTGGATTCATTCATATATTCCTCCATGGTGTGATGTTTGACAAAACTCAATTCTTCTAGAGTTTCATCATCTAAATGAGGAACATAGTCTGGGTCTTCAATTAATTCTTTCCTTGATGATTTTATGGGGCTCAAAATCGAAGAAATAAGACTGTCTACCTCTGCAACATTACTGATATTTATGTCACTTTCTGGTCTAATGGAGACAAATGTAGAAGAGAGAAATGGATTGCCAAATGCTGTTAATGACATTGACTCAGCAACTTCATCTTCCTGTACCTTATCATATCACCTTCCTCTGAGGCAGTTAAGATTTCCACGGTTCTCTCCAATACATCATGAGCTTTTTGTTTCACACATTCTTCTTCCTCACCTTCCTTTGGATTCTCAAATTCTGGTTCTTCAAATGTTGTGATCGAAAATGGTTCCTTGTCAGTTGTTAATTCAAAAGCCTGATTGGCTTGTGTGGTTGAATATATTTGGGATTCTTGGGCAGATACTGACAATGAGGTTTTGTTACTTCTGTAAATCCAGATGTTGTGACATTAGATTGGATTTTCATTGGAATCAATTTATGTGAAGAACCGCTCCTCTGTTCATTGTCTTTCGAGAACTCTCTATAACTACCAGAACTGCTGTTCCCTGTCCACAACCCAACATCAGCCATCTTAAAATATTATTTTTTGCGCTTGTTTTCACGTTTTTTTGTTTTTTTAAAACTTAGAGGTCTGAGTTCCAACAGTTTTTTGTGTTGCTACATATGTGCTATATGATGTAGAAGACTGATTCCATCTTCTGTTAAAGTGTTGGTTGATGCATCTTTCATTATTTTCCTGGGGGACACTTCAATTAAACAGCGAGATTGCTTGGGTGGTGGACATGACACATTTGTGGTAGTTGAAGCAAGAGATGGAGGACCTTCATGAGAATGGCCAGAATGGCTGGTATGCGTTTGTATCACACTTGGGCGTTCTTCACTTGAGGTTCCAGGCAGTTCCTCTCTGGAATCTGTACATTATTCACTGGTAACGGTCTCTGCTGGTCGTGAGTGGGAATGAGGAAATATAGTAGGTATGGCATAAACTTTAAAGAAACGCCTCACTCCTTGAGTCATGTAACTTTCCAATGTAAAATGGGATGAACACATCCAAAATAAACTGTTGTTACCAACATCATGTATTCTTTTAATAAAATCTTGTTTTCAGACTCTTGACCGGTCTGTTGGAGCCACAACTTTATTCTTTCTTTTGATCTTGGAAACATATGTAAAGTAACATTTGTGTCCCATTTGATGTGCTTTGTATTATAGGGACAGCCTTTCACTACACCCCTTGCCATTGTTCTTACCTACAGAGAAAAAAGAGAACTAAAAGAAAAAGGTTATTTTAATATTTAGTATATACAAGTAAAAGTAGCTAATTAAAAGTGAACCTGCATATATTAAAGCACTTTGATTTCAATATTGTTGATTAGTATTTATAACCCTGGAAATCCATCTATCTGTAAACAGTAAGATAGAGATAAACTGGATGCAAGTTGTCTCGAATAAATATTTACTGCAACATCATAATTCATAGTCATTAATAGTCTTAAAAAATATTTATTAGTTTGCGTAGATGTTGGTTTAGAGATTGTAATACATAAGGTACACATGAATAATGCAGAATACAGGATGAATATTGCTATCTGTATTACCATAAACATTAATACATTCTTTAACACCTACATAGTCTTCCTTTTTCAAATAACGAGTCATTTCATATTCTATAGATAAAATGATTACATTGAAATATTATTTACCAGTATTAGAAAACAGTAATAGTAATATGAAACAAACAGAAACGTACACAGTTGTGACGCCTTAGATCTGCAAATCTGTAACCTTTATTCCAGTTAGAACAATCAATTAAAGGACAGTTTTCTTCTTTCTGTACCTTGTGTATTTGAGTATGGGTTAAAAAAGCAAAGGAAAAGATTAATAATTTATTTTAAAAAAACAGTATTAGTAAAAAAAATATATTATATGAAGGCCATGTATCCTACAATATACTTATTGGTGTTGCAGCATGCAGCTTTAAATGTATCTTCAATTACATATGAATTTTCAAGCAATAGATTATTAGATATTAGATATTATTATTAGACTTTTGGATATTATTTCAAAATTTTTGTAACATTGGCAACGATTATGTAAAAATCATGTGTATATTTAATAAAAACACCTGAAGGTAGAATGATTCACAATAGTATATAAAATAATATACAGTGCCTTGCAAAAGTATTCACCCCCTTGGCATTTTTCGTGTTTTGTTGCCTCACAACTGGGAATTAACATGGTTTGTTTGAGGATTTGCATAATTAAATTTACAGAACATGCCCACAACTTTGAGGATGTTTTTTTTTTTTTATTGTGAAGCAAACAACAAATAGCACAAAATAACAGAAAAAGTTAATGTGCATAACTATTTACCCCCCTAAAGTCAATACTTTGTAGAGCCACATTTTGCGGCAATCACAGCTCCAAGTCGCTTTGGATACGTCTCTATGAGCTTGCCCAAAACTTTGAGGATGTTTTATTTATTTTTTTGTGAAGCAAACAACAAATAGGACAAAATAACAGAAAAAGTCAATGTGCATAACTATTCACCCCCCTAAAGTCAATACTTTGTAGAGACACCTTTTGCGGCAATCACAGCTCCAAGTCACTTTGGATACGTCTCTATGAGCTTGCCACATCTTACCACTGGGATTTTTGCCCATTCCTCCTTGCAAAACTGCTCCAGCTCCTTCAAGTTGGATGGTTTGGGCTTGTGAACAGCAATCTTTAAGTCTGACCACAGATTTTCTATTGGATTGAGGTCTGGGCTTTGACTAGGCCATTCCAACACGTTTCCCCTTAAACCACTCAAGTGTCGCTTTAGCGGTGTGTTTGGGATCATTGTCCTGCTGGAAGGTGAACCTCCGTCCTGGCCTCAAATCTTGCACAGAGTGGTACAGGTTTTGCTCAAGAATATCCCTGTATTTAGCACCATCCATCTTTCCCTCAACTCTGACCAGTTTCCCAGTCCCGGCTGCTGAAAAACATCCTCACAGCATGATGCTGCCACCACCATGTTTCACTGTGGGGATGGTGTTCTTTGGGTGATGTGGTATGTTGGGTTTGCGCCAGATATAGCGTTTTCTTTGATGGCCAAAAAGTTACATTTTAGTCTCATCAGACTAGAGCACCTTCCTCCATACATTTTGGGAGTCTCCCGCATGCCTTTTCGCAAATTCAAAACGTGCCATTTTGTTTTTTGATGAAAGTGACGCGCATGTGACGTCACGTCATTAGCATATGCCCCCGGCATTAGCATATGTTAATGACGTGACGTCACATGCACGTCACGTCATTGGCCGGGTCAAGACGCAGCAGGACGGATCGCTGAGGAGCAGCTGCTGCAGATGTAAGGTAAGTGAGGGGAAAGGGAGAGGGGGAGGAAATTAGAGGGCTTAAGTGAGGAGGGGGGTTTAGGATGAGGAGGGGGAGTTAGGATGAGGATGGTGGGGTTGAGGATGAGGATGGGGGGTTGAGGTTGGAGGGATGAGGATGGGGGTTGAGGATGATAAGAGAGGGGGGAGGGAAAGAGAGACACAGGGAAAAGAGAGACACAGGGGGAAAGAGAGACATGGGGGGAAAGAGAGACACGGGGGGCGGAAGAGAGACACGGGGGGAAAGAGAGACACGGGGGCAGAAGAGAGACACGGGGGGGGAAAGACAGACACGGGGGAAAGAGAGACACGGGGTAGTGACTCGAGTATAAGCCGAGGGGGCCCTTTTCAACCTTAAAAACACAGCTTTTACTCGAGTATATATGGTAGTTGTTAATTAATTGTTAATCAATTATTTAAAAAAAATGTAAACTATTAATTAATCCAGAGGAAGGCAAACAGAAAAAAAAAACAAGTGAGACTTAGCCAATCGTCTCAAAATTAATTCCTTCCTGACCCCAGATACTGGCGATCAGATTTCTCCTTGGATCAATTACTCTCTCTCTAATTATCCATGATAACCCCGAATTCCCTTTTTAATTAGAAATAAATCCAGTCCCCTTTTACAGTTATCTATCGAATCCGCTGTCACCACCTCCTTTGGTAGAGAATTCCACAGATTAACTAACTTACTTTGAAGAACCCTTTTCTTTCTTTAAGGTGGAATCTTTTTACTTCTAACCTCAAGGGATGTCCTCTTGTCAGTTAAAAACCTCTTGGCACAAAAGCTCCCTTGACAAATCTTTATACTTACCCTGGATGTATTTATATAAGGTAATCATATCTCCTCTTAGATGCCTTTTTTCTAGGGAAAATACGTTTAATTTGGTTAGTCTTTCTTCATAACTTAGCCCCTCCATTCCCCTTATTAGTTTTGTTGCCCTCCTTTGTACCCTTTTCAGCTCTAAAATGTCCTTTTTATGAAGTGGTGCCCAAAATTGTACTCCATATTCCTCTTTACATATACTCCAGTCTCTGCTGTGGAACTCTGCAGCTCCTCCAGGGTTTTTTATAACCCTGACTTGTACTACTCAACATCATTGTCCCTTACTTGTTTGGAAAGCTCCTTGGTCTTCATGGCCGTGTTTGGTTAGTGGTGCCTCTTGCTTAGGTGTTGCAGCCTCTGGGGGCTTTCAAAAAAGGTGTGTAAATGTAATGACAGATCATGTGACACTTAGATTGCACACAAGTGATTATCATTTATAGCCTTCATAACACGGGGTGAATACATACGCACATGCCAATTTTCTGTTTTCTATTTCTAAAAAATAGTTTTATGTATATATATTTCTAATTTCACTTCACCAACTTAGACTATTGTGTTCTGATCCATCACATAAAATTCAGATTAACAAATCATTGAATTTAAGACTGTAATGTAACAAAATAGGTAAATAGTCAAGGGGGGGGGGGGGATACTTTTGCAAGTCACTGTAAGTTCTATATAATTTCCTATTACTGCTTATTATAATGTATACCATACATGTTACTCTTTCTATGCATCAGTATCCTACAAAGTAAATATCCAATATTAGAATATATATTGATGCTAATAAAAAAAATGAAATGGGAGTAGTAAGGGAAACACTTTAGATAAGCCTAGCCTTATCATGTAGATTTATGGTTCTGTTTTCAACTTCAGCAGAGTCTGGGTAAACACAGAGCATTCCTGAAATGGCCCCTTACTATTTAATTTCTAATGCCTTGAATGAACATTTAATACATTTTTGCACATTTTCTCAATACATGTCTCAATGTTGTCTTTCTCAATAACTACTACATATGATATTGTTGGAGGGTTGAATTACAAAGTTGTAATCTATGAATAAATATCATAGTCCTACATATTACAATGTCAACTATTTTATTCTCTACTGCATACATATATCTATTAAAAATAATCATAATAGTTTTTTATTTCTATATTTTACTCGCTATATAAATATATATACTCCCACAAATGCATATACACACACAAAAATTATTTATGTATAAATATATCTTAAAAATAAGGAAACATCCAGAACCACCTGCTAATACATACAGTATCTCACAAAAGAGCGTACAACCCTCACATTTTTGTAAATATTTTATATCTTTTCATGTGACAACACTGAAGAAATGACACTCTGCTACAAGTAAGTGTACAGCCTGTATAACAGTGTAAATGTGCTGTCCCCTCAAAATAACTCAACACACAGCCATTAATGTCTAAACCGTTGGCAACAAAAGTGAGTACACCCCTAAGTGGAAATGTCCAAATTGGGCCCAACGTGTAAATATTTTGTGTGGCCACCATAATTTTCCAGCACTGCCTTAACCCTCATGGGCATGGAGTTCACCAGAGCTTCACAGGTTGCCACTGGAGTCCTCTTCCACTCCTCCATAATGACATCACAGAGCTGGTGGATGTTAGAGACCTTGCACTCTCCCACCTTCCATTTGAGGATGCCCCACAGATGCTCAATAGGGTTTAGGTCTGGTGACATGTTGGCCAGTCCATCATCCTTCAGCTTTTTTAGCAAGGCAGTGGTCGTCTTGGAGGTGTGTTTGGGGTCGTTATCATGTTGGAATACTGCCCTGCGAGCAGCAAAGGATCTACGGGTTACAGGCTGAATGCTCTGCTTCAGTATGTCACAGTACATGTTGGCATTCATGGTTCCCTCAATGAACTGTAGCTCCCCAGTGCCGGCAGCAGTCATGCAGGCCCAGACCATGACACTCCCACCACTATGCTTGACTGTAGGCAAGACACACTTGTCTTTGTACTCCTCACCTAGTTGCCGCCACACACACTTGACACCATCTGTACCAAATAAGTTTATCTTGGTCTCATCAGACCACAGGACATGGTTCCAGTAATCCATGTCCCTAGTCTGCTTGTCTTCAGCAAACTGTTTGCAGGCTTTCTTGTGCATCATCTTTAGAAGAGGCTTCCTTCTGGGATGACAGTCATGCAGACCAATTTGATGCAGTGTGCGGCGTATGGTCTGAGCACTGACAGGCTGACCCCCCCCCCCCCCCCCCCTTCAACCCTTTTCAGCAATGCTGGCAGCACTCCTACATCTATTTCCCAAAGACAACCTCTGGATATGATGCTGAGGACATGCACTAAGCTTTGGTGGACCAAGGCGAGGCCTGTTCTGAGTGGAACCTGTCCTATGTAAGATCTTACCCACCGTGCTGCAGCTCAGTTTCAGGGTCTTGGCAATTTTCTTGTAGCCTAGGCCATCTTTTTAAGATTCTCAGAGAGTTCATTGCCATGAGGTTCCATGTTGAACTTCCAATGACCAGTATGAGAGAGTCTGAGAGCGATAAAACCAAATTTAACACACCTGCTTCCCATTCACACCTGAGACCTTGTAACACTAATGAGTCACATGACACCAGGGAGGAAAAATGGCTAATTTGCATGTCCCTGCCCAGATTCCAAGGATACAGTGCAAGAACTGTATTTCTTGGAATTCTGAGCAGGAAATAAGTCTTTTAACTTATTTTAGACATACAAATGTGAGCACAACTGTACTATTATATATATTTAACAGGTTAATACCTGGATTTGTGGGAGGGTCCCTCTCTTGCTCCACCTCTTCCTGTGGGAGGGTCTCTCTCGCTCCGTCTCTTCATCCTTTATAAGCACTTCCTGTCGACATCTCTCTTGCACAGCTCAGGTAATTTCTGAGCCTATGACTGCTGGTTGTTTCTCAGAGCTCTCTTGTTTTTCAGCTTTCCAAGCCTCATGTCTCAAAGCTCATTGTTGCTTTTTGGCCCTTTTTCTTTTCTGCTAAGGCAATCCCATCGCCGGTGAGTAATGGTTCCACTTCCAGCCTTTCTCCTCACACTACCATTATTCAAGGTAAGCTGTCTACTCCTTCTAAGCTATCCTTGGTGGATCTTGGCCAAGACTACCAAGCTGCTTCCTTGTCCACATCCAAGGTTCAGCTTTAACTTTCTTAAGCTTAGTTTTGGCCCGCAAGTTAGAGGTCGGGTAGAGCCTTGCATTGTGTGTCAAACAACAGCATTGCCAGGCTTCAATTTATTTTGCCTTCGTTTTTGACGGGCAAGTTGCTAATGTATATATATATATATATATATATATATATATATATATATATATATGCACACATGTGTACATGAGTGTTTTCACATATCGGTCTTAGCTTGTTCTATAAATAGATGTTTTGATAAACAGTGCTCAAAGCCAAGCAGCAGCTGCAAAGGCAAATAAAATATTAGCATGTATTAAGAAGGGTATAGAAGCCAGGGAAGCAAATATAATTCTACCACTATACAAATCTCTAGTACGCCCTCACTTGGAATATGGAGTACAATTTTGGGCACCACTTCATAAAATGAACATTTTAGAACTGGAAAAAGTACAGAGAAGCACAATTAAACTAAGGGGAATAAAGGGGCTAAGTTATGAAGAAAGACTAACCAAATTAAACTTATTTTCTCTAGAAAAAATGCATCTAAGAGGGGATATGATTACATTATATAAATACATCCAGGGTCAGTATAAAGATTTGTCGGGGGAGCTTTTTGTGCCAAGAGGTTTTCAACTGACAAGAGGACATCCTTTGAGGTTAGACGTAAAAAGATTCCACCTTAAAGAAAGAAAAGGGTTCTTCACAGTAATGGTTTCTAATATGTGGAATTCTCTACCAAAGGAGGTGGTGACAGCAGATTCAATAGATAACTGTAAAAAGGGATTGGATATATTTTTAAATAAAAAGGGCACTCATGGCTATCCTGGATAATTAGAGAGAGATATTATTGATTCAGGGAGGAATCCGATCGCCGGTATCGGGGGTCAGGAAGGGATTATTTTTTTTTCCTTTTGAGACCATTGGCAAAGTTTCACTTGTTTTTTTTTTTCTGTTTGCCTTCCTCAGGATCACTTAACAACTAATCCGCATATTGCAGATCAGAGGAGATCTTAAAAGATTGAACTTGATGGACTAAAAGTCTTTTTTTCTACCTCAATTACTATGTAACTGGGAATTTTATGCTAAAATCAACTGCTTGCAAACTGAAGAGATTTAGCAAACTTTAGGGTAAATTTAATAAAGTTTATTTTGGCATTTTTCATGCAAAAATAATTTCCACACTCCACTGATTCTTCTCTGTCAGATGCATCCATAATCCAGGAAACTTATATACAGTGCCTTGCAAAAGTATTCACCCCCCTTGGCATTTTTCGTGTTTTGTTGCCTCACAACCTGGAATTAACATGGATTGTTTGAGGATTTGCATCATTTAATTTACAGAACATGTCCACAACTTTGAAGATGTTTTTATTTTATTTTATTGTGAAGCAAACACCAAATAGGACAAAATAACAGAAAAAGTCAATGTGCATAACTATTCACCCCCCTAAAGTCAACACTTTGTAGAGCCACATTTTGCGGCAATCACAGCTCCAAGACGCTTTGGATGAGTCTCTATGAGCTTGCCACTTCTTACCACTGGGATTTTTGCCCATTCCTCCTTGCAAAACTGCTCCAGCTCCTTCAAGTTGGATGTTTGCTCTTGTGAACAGCAATCTTTAAGTCTGACCACAGATTTTCTATTTGATTGAGGTCTGGGCTTTGACTAGGCCATTCCAATACATTTACATGTTTCCCCTTAAACCACTCAAGTGTTGCTTTAGCAGTGTGTTTGGAGTCATTGTCCTGCTGGAAGTTGAACTGCGTGCAACCCGACGCACGTTTCTAAATGATGACCTTTAGAAATGTACGTCGGGTTGCATGCAGCGTAACGCTGCATCGCTGACTTATGACATCATCATCAGACGCATAGGCAGAGTGTGTGGTGCTAGGAGGCCCGGGTTTCACTCAAAATAGACCCATAGCTGTGTTATTATACACTTTCAGTCCCCATCCCACTTTTAGCCAGTATTACCTGGTATCAATAAATATTATAGGCGTTATTCCATATTTATGAATTTGTATTTGGGATTCGGATGTTATTGAAATTAACAATAGGAGGCTCCTATTAATTAACTTATGTGCAGTGGTAGTAAATCAATAAATGAATACTCCTGGCCAATATTACTCACATTTTCCTCTAATATCGGTCCTCTTATGTTCCTTTTGTCATATAACTGACACTAATTATTTTGCTATATCTATATTTTTAGATATATCTTTCGATATTCAGCACTTTAATATTAATATTATTATAGGTGATTTAGCACTATTAATTTTTATTATCAGCATTTTTGCACTTTTCTTCACTTATGCAATACTGTTTTTTTTTGTATTGCTATATATATTTGCTTTACTGTTTACAGCACTATAGCACTTTATCACTTGGTCATACTATAAGAGGACCTAGTGGTTTTATAATTATATGGTGACTTTGGAGTTTTTCCCACTTCTCATCATTATTATTATTATTATTTTTCATGAAGAAGTCAGAGCATCAAGATTTTAACCTTGTATTTTGAAGATACTATTAAATATTAAGTCTTATTATTCATTATTCTCTATATTGTTATTAGGTCTTGGGTGTGCACTATTTGTCAAGGGATACCTTTCATTTTTTTTTGGTGATATATAAAAAGGGAGTCTTAAGAAGTTGTATCGCGTATAATGAATGTCCTCTTAGTCCAAGTTCAAAGAGTTATGAAATATTACTTTTTGTTTACAATTTCTGCCTTCTCTTCTCTAGGGGGTTGCCTCCCTCCTCCCATCCTTGTGGTATAGTGTGCAGAACATGTTACTGGGTAAGGAGGCAGCAGCAACCTGTGAAACCTCATATTGCAGTTTCTAGTGCACGCAGTCATGGCCACCAATCCCTACATGAACAATATGGAGCCATTGGCAGTGCTGTGTGCCATAGTATCTGCTTTGCTGCCCGCCTACTGAATACCTTACTACTCTGAGAGGTCTGGACTACAGGAATGGCAGACCCCCTACAGTTGAGCAGTGGAAAAAGTCATATTTCATAATTACAAATAAATGAGCTAATACTGCTTTTATTATGTTGTATACTTTTTATAGGATCATGTCTTATTTTACCACTAGGGTATCTACAGAAGAATTAAAAAATAGTTATTTTACTTTTCCAGTTCTCATTTTTCACAACAAAAAAAAAGAAAACAATCTGTCTTTTTTAAATGTGTGAGACAAATGTTTTAATTCATATTTATGAAATCATCACAACGCAGGTTATTAGTACTGCTTTTTCATTTATGTCCCCATTCTAAGATTATCAGATACACATATATATATAGACATATAAGTGATTGTATATTTATTTTATATACAGTGTGTCTGTCCTAAAGGATTGGGTATATTTAAAGGCTAGCTCTCATAACTTTAATGGTGTATAATCAATACAGACAACTTTTTAGTTTACTGTGATTTTTTTAAGAACAAGATATTTTGTAAAAAAATATACAGAAAATAGCTGATTTCCCCTCATTTTAAACTGATGCTGCTACAACGTTTTACAAATTGCTGAGTATTAGTGGCAGAGTATAACTGACTAGCCGTGCTGTACTCATGACCGGATTACCCATTAGGCTAACTAGGCAGGTGCCTGTGGGTCTTCTCTTAGAGATATTAAGTGAATAGTAAGGATGGTAATAGTGTGTGTGATTGTGATAAAAGTGTACAGTAAGGAGCACAAGAGCACAGTAAGGAGCACACACCAGCGGTTATAATACAGAAGGAATCAAGAAGTGGATATACCAGGATATGTACTTATAAGATGGGCACAGGATATACCTTCTTAGACAGATGTAATTAGTAGGTTTATTCCTGCTGACATTTTACCCTCTGACCCTGTGCCTTTACAGTAAATACACTAATCTGTCCTGAGGCTTTCACATCCTCTGGGTCACTCTCTGTATACTGTTCTACCTTATCCTAATAAGGGTAAATAGTTATGGAGACATAAAGATTATTTATGTTTTCCTCTTTCACATTTTCAGCAGGTAGAGATTGTTGGAAACGGTAATGCTCATGGTAACTGCAAATTCAAGCCTTATAGGGTGCTGAAATCTCAGGGAAACACAGTATAACAACACATAACATACACATAAACATAATAATATGTAACTGGATAACCCTCACAGCTAAGTAAGGAAAGAAAATGAAGCAACACACGATCACAAAAAATAATTATTGTATAGAACAGTTATTTTTTTTTTTTTATTATTACTATTAAGGTTATTTACTTCATTCTTTTTTCATATTTTGCACATAATTTAATTGTTAAAAATCTGCATACTTTAAAATCACACTTCTACAACCATTTTACCAATTCTACTCATGCAGGAACATCTTTAAAACATAAGTACTGGTGCTGGACACCTATTGAATGTGTTTTTTCTTGCCATCCTTACTATGCACTGTGGCCATTCTGTGGTGTATAGATTTGTTTTATTAAAATAAAAGAAGCACAAACTGGGTTAAATGCCCAGTAACTTCAGTTTGGTTTAGCATACAACATTTATCTATTATTGACAAAATAAAAATAAGTTTATGACAATTGCTTCCAGAAATGCAACCACATCTCTCTAGAAATGTAAATGCCCCTCTTACACACACAAAACTCCTACCTATGTATCATAAACTTCCCCACAGCTCAGCAGAGGCATTAACATTTTTTTTTTTCAAGTTAAAAAACTAGTTGTATGACTTTTTTTCTGATTACTTGTGCAGTGGCCCTTTAACGCTCATAATTACTCAGTTTTTATGTGTGATACAAGTGATCATGATATGTGTTTGTGTAACATGCGCTCGCTACCCTCCCATAGAAAATATAAATAATATGGCTCACCATAAGATGCATTTAATAAACAAATAATAGCTGTGTGTGTGTTTGAGTAGCTATGTTGTTGAAATATCTGGTATGGGGAAATGTCTGTGATTTGCTCACACAGCAAGAGAGCCATATACACACAGAAAAAATGGGTGCATGCTTACCTTGCGCTCGCACTCGCAGGGGCTCCTCCATTTTACTGCCCAGGGACACCAAAAAGGTAGATCTGAGACTGGAATTATGCAGCAGCTGTAGAGATATGGTTGTATATAGTTTGGGTATATAACAATTCAAATACAAATCAAAATATGGACAAGTAATAAAAATATTTACATAACATTTCAAATGTAATTTTCTTGTTAAATTAAAATTAGTATACTCATATAGACCCTAAAAAGAGTAATATTTTTACATTGTCTTACAAATAAAACTGATTTTCTGTCCAAGATCATTTTATTTCATTGAAAATATTTGTGTTGCTTATATTTATTTTTTTCTTGAATATTTTGTTTCCTACTCCAGAATTTCATATATGGAACTGTAGATGTGTTTTCCCTCCATATGTCATGTTAGAGGTATGTCATACATAAGGCCTAGCACATACCAATAAAGGACATTTATCCTTATGTGTGTGTCGTTCAGTCATGTCAGACACTCTGTGACCTCATGGACTGTAACACACCATGCTGATCCACTTGGTATTCATGGCAGAGATACTGGAGTGAGTTGCCAATTCCTTCTTCAGTGTGCCACAATATTCAGTTCCTAGTATTCCTAGGTGGTCTCCCACCTATGTTCTGAACAGGCCCAACCCTGCATTGGTCCACTGACTGGAATCGAACTCAAGTCCCGGTGGTGAAAGCACCAAATCCTAACCACTGGACCACCAGGGAAACCTTCTCCATATTTAACGCTGAAGCAACATCACGGTTTCTCATTTATGAAGGATAAGCACTATGCTCTACATTCAATAAAATATAAAGAGTAAAATCACAAAAGTGGAGAAATATTACATTATTCCCAGGAACATCCATAGCTACAGTGGATATAAAAAAGTCTATTGAAAAACAAACTGAAATCTTTTAGGTGAAGGGGAAAATATAAAAATAAAATAATATGATTGCATAAGTATGCACACCCTTAAACTAATACTTTGTTGAAGCACCTTTTGATTTTATTACAGCACTCAGTCTTTTTGGGTATGAGTCTACCAGCATTTTGACTTGGCAAGATTTGCCCACTCTTCTTTGCAAAAACACTCCAAATCTGTCAGATTGCGAGGGCATCTCCTGTGCACAGCCCTCTTCAGATCACCCCACAGATTTTCAATCGGATTCAGGTCTGGGCTCTGGCTGGGCCATTCCAAAACTTTAATCTTCTTCTGGTGAAGCCATTCCTTTTTGGTTTGGATGTATGCTTTGGGTCATTGTCATGCTGAAAGATGAAGTTCCTCTTCATGTTCAGCTTTCTAGCAGAAGCCTGAAGGTTTTGTGCCAATATTGACTGGTATTTGGAACTGTTCATAATTCCCTCTATCTTAACTAAGGCCCCAGTTCCAGCTGAAGAAAAATAGCCCCAAAGCATGATGCTGCCACCACAATGCTTCACTGTGGGTATGGTGTTCTTTTGGTGATGTGCAGTGTTGTTTTTGCGCCAAACATATCTTTTGGAATTATGGCCAAAAAGTTCAACCTTGGTTTCATCAGACCATAACACCTTTTCCCACATACTTTCGGGAGACTTCAGATGTGTTTTTACAAAATGTAGCCTGGCTTGGATGTTTTTCTTCGAAAGAAAAGGCTTTCGTCTTGCCACTCTACCCCATAGAACAGACATATGAAGAATACAGAGATTGTTGTCACATGTACCACACAGCCAGTACTTGCCAGATATTCCTGCACATCCTTTAATGTTGCTGTAGGCCTCTTGGTAGCCTCCCAGACCAGATTTCTTCTCGTCTTTTCATCAATTTTGGCGGGAGCTCCAGTTCTTGTTAATGTCACTGTTGTGCCATATTTTCTCCACTTGATGATGACTGTCTTCACTGTGTTCCATGGTATATCTAATGCTTTGGAAATTCTTTTGTACCCTTCTCCTGACTGATACCTTTTAACAATGAGATCCCTCTGATGCTTTGGAAGCTCTCTGTGGACCATGGCTTTTGCTGTGGGATGCGACTAAGAAAATGTCAGGAAAGACCAACCAGAGCAGCGGAACTTTATTTGGGGTTAATCAGAGGCACTTTAAATGATGGCAGGTGTATGCTGAGTCCTATTTAACACAATTTGGAATGTGATTGCTTAATTCTGAACACAGCTACATCCCCAGTTATAATAGGGTGTGCAGACTTATGCAACCACATTATTTTTCTTTTTCCTCCCTCCACCTAAAAGATTTCAGTTTGTTTTTCAATTGAGTTGCACAGTTTATAGCTTACATTAAAGGTGGAAAAAGTTCTGAAATTATTTATCTTTGTCTCATTTTTTTACAGCACAGAAATCTGACATTTTAACAGGGGTGTGTAGACTTTTTTATATCCACTGTACCTGCTAAAGAGAGGCACCTATATTTATGAAAACGCACTATTAGCGAGTTTTATCTAGATCATGTAAAATATATTAACGAAGTCTGAGAGATGCACACACTCCATATGTGCACAATGCTCCATAGTGAAAAGTAATGAGAGTACCCCTGAAGAAGCACTATAGTGGGTGAAACGCTTTGTGAGATATTACCACAGTGATTGCTACTATGTAAGTAATTGCTACTATCATGTCTCCTTGGTAACACTAATGCCATCATGTTGCAACCCAACCTCATCTGCAGCTACCAACTATCAACTGGACTAAAGAATTTCTAAAGGATTGCTGTAACTGCAAGAAAGATTATTTATTAATCGGTGATACTTTTTCTGCCCTATATAAAGATCCTAGTTTAATATAATGCACTTGTGAGACTTCTTTCTACTATTTCCAATTTGCAGTAACACAGCAGAACAATGTTTCTCAACCTGAGCTCTGTAAAGGACCACTGTAGAGCATCATTTTCTATCATGCACTGAATAAAATAATTATTTAGACAATACAAAACAAGGTTTTGTGTGAATAAACAATTTTTCTATAGTACAGAAAAATTACATGAAAATTAGATGATGGAATTTTTTTCCTACTTTGTCCCTATATGATACAGGAAACAGAGGGGCGGAAAGAGTTGGGAATCCCTTGAATGATAAATGTTGTGACTTTATTCATATCCATTAGAATGTAAAACAAGAGTAGAAAGCACAGATAGGAGGCTCTCAGTGATGGCAGTGGCCTTAAACGGTCACATTAATGGGATTGCGAGTGAGCCAGTCCAGGTTAAATGAAGATGTGTAGCGGTGTACTCTCTTGGGGCAATTACATTTAAAGGAGCACTGCATTCACATATTTACAAATTCACTTTTTTGGGAAAACTACATTTGATAATGAAAAAAAGCAACCAAAATATAAACAAATACAGTCTTTAAAGGCATATAACGTTTCCATGATTTGACGTTTATCTAACACATATTGCTTATATCATAAACACACATTACATTGAGTCATTCTATACACACACATATACTGTATATTTTATGTAAAAATATGTACTCCACACTGCCAGAGCTGCTTGTCGTGTACCTACCAATAGAAACATTGCATTTGGGTATATTTTTTAATCCTATACTAACATTCAAACCAACAGCAGCACAATGCAGAAATCCACACAGCAATGTCTGAGCTCATCTTAGCTTCCTGGTTCAGGGTAAAAACAAGACTACAAATCCCATGATGTTTTGCTGCACAAACTGACTTTCACAGATTGAAACAATGTTATAGCTGCCTGTGATTTGGCCAAAAAGAATAATGATTTTTTTACTAATTATAGCAGAGATTTTCAACGTTGTTAACTCTCAAAATCAACTGCTTGAAAAATGAAGAGATTTAGCAAACTTTAGGGTAAGTTTATTCATGTTTATCTTGGAATTGTTTCATACACTACTGATTCTCCTCTATCAGATGCATTCATAATCCAGTAAACTTCAATATGCCTTTAATGTATAATATCCAATTAAATATTTAATATTTTGTGCTTTCAAAAGATGGAGAGTTCTTTTATACTCATGAGATATCCACTAGTTCGGTTTCAATAGAATCAGCTGAATGCTTATATGAATTCAGCATCCTCTCCCACTTGTAAAGGCAGATAAACAGAAACAAACATGGTTGTTTTCACTACAGCATTATTGAATATAATAGTGCTACATATATTTTTATACCTGTGCCCACTGTCACATGTCTGTTAAAAATTTAAAAAAACATATTCCAAATAATTAATTACAGTGGTAGTATATATATACACATACACATACAGTATATATACACAAACACATAAATATATATATATATATATATATATATATATACACACACACACACATATATACACACACACACACACATAGAGAATATATATATATATATATATATATATGCATATATATATATATATATATAAATGTATATACACACATACAGTATATATAAATATATATATATATATATATATATATATATATATACACACACATAGAGAATATATATATATATATATATATATATATATGCATATACAGTATATATATATATATATATATATACACACATACACACACACACAGTAAATACTTTAAAAGACTAAGGTTATTAGGGTAAAGCAGGGTGCTTCCCTGTTTTATGCTAGCACACGTGCATGTGCATCTGTTATGTGCACGCATGCGTACTGCACTGCCCTGCGCCATTGAAGCGGTCTCCTTGTGGTCGGTAAGTGGTTGGGGATTTTTGGCTTAGGTTTACAGGTATAGGGTTAGGATCGGGAAGGGGTGTAAGGGGTTAGGGGCTTAGGGACTTAGTTTTAGGGGGTTAGTGTTAGCCTAAGAGGGCTAGGAGGTTAGGGCCGCCAAGGGGTGTAGAGGGTTTGGGTAAGGGCCGGCAAGGGTTGTAGGGGGTTAGGATTAGAGCCGGCAAGCGGTGTAGGGGGTTAGGCCCGCTAACTGCTGTAGGGGGTTAGGGTTAGGCCCGGCAAGGTATGTAGGGGGTTAGGATTAGGGCCGGCAAGGGGTGTAGGGTTAGGGGGTTAGGTTTAGGGTTAGGCCTGCTAACTGTTGTAGAGGGTTAGGGTTAGGCCCGGCAATGGGTGTAGGGGGTTAGGGGCTTATGGAGTACATTGGGACGCGGGACGAGCGTACCCGGCAACAGATTTCCAGTGCCATGAGCAAGTGTGCTAGCATAAAACAGGAAAGGTCCAGCAGGAAGCAGAAGCAGGTTTTATCAGTGCAGTGTTAACCTGTCAAGGAAAATAATGTACTACACCTCAGAGCAGAACTAGAAAGTAAGAATGAATGAGCACACATATAAATCAGTAGGAAATAAATATCACGTTTGAAATAAATACAACCTATAAATGTTTAACAGATGCATTAAATGTTGCTTTACTGGGGGCAGACATTTAATTTGTTCCTAACAATAGGAAGAACATATTGTTAAAGTTATCATAGGAAGAACATATTGTTAAAGTTATTTTATATCATGGGTGTTATACAAACCTACATTTCTTCAAGAACATCTCCCATACCAGAAATGTATACTAGAAACCAATAAATAGTAAGATGGTATGTGCCAAATCAAAGATAGATAGATAGATAGATAGATAGATAGATAGATAGATAGAGTAAATAGATATAGATAGACATATAGATAGAGTAAATAGATATAGATAGATAGACATAGAGATAGAGTAAATAGATAGATATAGATAGAGTAAATAGATAGATATAGATAGAGTAAATAAATAGATAGAGTAAATAGATAGACAGACATAGATAAATAGAGTAAATAGATAGATATATAGTTAGTTAGATAGATAGATGGTTGATGGATATATATAAATATGAATAGATAGCTATATAGACAAGGATATAGAAAGAGGAAATAGATAGATAGAGTAAACAGATAGAGTAAATAGATAGATAGACATATAGATATATAGAGTAAATAGATAGATAGACATAGATATAGATAGAGTAGATAAACATAGAGATAGAGTAAATAGATAGATATAGATAGAGTAAATAAATAGATAGAGTAAATAGACAGACATAGATAAATAGAGTAAATAGATAGATATATAGTTAGTTAGATAGATAGATGGTTGATGGATAGATATAAATATGAATAGATAGCTATATAGACAAGGATATAGAAAGAGGAAATAGATAGATAGAGTAAACAGATAGAGTAAATAGATAGATAGACATATAGATATATAGAGTAAATAGATAGATAGACATAGATATAGATAGAGTAGATAAACATAGAGATAGAGTAAATAGATAGATAGACATAGATAGAGTAAATAGATAGATAGATATAGATAGAGTAAATAGATAGATAGACATAGATAAATAGAGTAAATAGATAGATATATAGTTAGATAGATAGATGGTTGATGGGTAGATATAAATATGAATAGATAGCTATATAAACAAGGATATAGATAGATAGAGGAAATAGATAGATAGAGGAAATAGATAGATAGACATATAGATAGAGTAAATAGATAGATAGACATACATAGACATAGATAGATATAGATAGGAAGACATAGATAGATAGAGTAAATAGATAGACATAGATATAGATAGAGTAGATAAATAGATAGACATAGAGATAGAGTAAATAGATAGAGTAAATAGATAGACATAGATATATAGATAAATAGATAAATAGATAGAGTAAATAGATAGATAGACATAGAGATAGATAGAGTAAATAAATAGATACAATAAATAGATAGATAGACATAGATAAATAGAGTAAATAGATAGATATATAGTTAGATAGATAGATAGATAGATAGATAGATAGATAGATAGATAGTTGATGGATAGATATAAATATAAATAGATAGCTATATAGACAAGGATATAGATAGAGGAAATAGATATAGAGAGTAAATAGATAGAGTAAATAGGGTAAATAGATAGACATAGATATAGATAGGAAGACATAGATAGATATAGTAAATAGATAGAGTAGATAAATAGATAGATAGACATAGAGATAGAGTAAATAGATAGATAAATAGATAGATAGAGTAAATAGACATAGATAGAGTAAATAGATAGATAGACATAGATATAGAGTAGATAGATAGATAGATAGATAGATAGATAGATAGATTGATAGACATAGATAGATAGACATAGATATATAGAGTAAATAGATAGATAGACATAGATAGATAGACATAGATATATAGAAGTAAATAGATAGACATAGAGATAGAGTAAATAAATAGATATACAGTCAGGTCCATAAATATTGGGACATCGACATAATTCTAAACTTTTTGGCTCTATACACCACCACAATGGATTTGAAATGAAATGAACAAGATGTGCTTTAACTGCAGACTTTCAGCTTTAATTTGAGGGTATTTACATCCAAATCAGGTGAACGGTGTAGGAATTACAACAGTTTGTATATGTGCCTCCCACTTTTTAAGGGACCAAAAGTAATGGGACAGATTAACAATCATAAAACAAACTTTCACTTTTTAATACTTGGTTGCAAATCCTTTGCAGTCAATTACAGCCTGAAGTCTGGAACGCATAGACATCACCAGACGCTGGGTTTCATCCCTGGTGATGCTCTGCCAGACCTCTATTGCAACTGTCTTCAGTTCCTGCTTGTTCTTGGGGCATTTTCCCTTCAGTTTTGTCTTCAGCAAGTGAAATGCATGCTCAATCGGATTCAGATCAGGTGATTGACTTGGCCATTGCATAACATTCCACTTCTTTCCCTTAAAAAAACTCTTTGGTTGCTTTTGCAGTATGCTTCGGGTCACTGTCCATCTGCACTGTGAAGCGCCGTCCAATGAGTTCTGAAGCATTTGGCTGAATATGAGCAGATAATATTGCCCGAAACACTTCAGAATTCATCCTGCTGCTTTTGTCAGCAGTCACATCATCAATAAATACAAGAGAACCAGTTCCATTGGCGAAGCACCGTCCAGTGAGTTCTGAAGCATTTGGCTGAATATGAGCAGATAATATTGCCCGAAACACTTCAGAATTCATCCTGCTGCTTTTGTCAGCAGTCACATCATCAATAAATACAAGAGAACTAGTTCCATTGGAAGCCATACATGCCCACGCCATGACACTGCCACCACCATGCTTCACTGATGAGGTGGTATGCTTTGGATCATGAGCAGTTCCTTTCCGTCTCCATACTCTTCCCATCACTCTGGTACAAGTTGATCTTAGTCTCATCTGTCCATAGGATGTTGTTCCAGAACTGTGAAGCCTTTTTTAGATGTTGTTCGGAAAACTCTAATCTGGCCTTCCTGTTTTTGAGGCTCACCAATGGTTTACATCTTGTGGTGAAACCTCTGTATTTACTCTCGTGAAGTCTTCTCTTGATTGTTGACTTTGACACACATACACCTACCTCCTGGAGAGTGTTCTTGATCTGGCCAACTGTTGTGAAGGGTGTTTTCTTCACCAGGGAAATAATTATTCGGTCATCCACCACAGTTGTTTTCCGTGGTCTTCCGGGTCTTTTGGTGTTGCTGAGCTCACCGGTGCATTCTTTCTTTTTAAGTATGCTCCAAACAGTTGATTTGGCCACACCTAATGTTTTTGCTATCTCTCTGATGGGTTTGTTTTGTTTTTTCAGCCTAATGATGGCTTGCTTCACTGATAGTGACAGCTCTTTGGATCTCATATTGAGGGTTAACAGCAACAAATGCAAATAGCACACTTGAAATAAACACTGGAGCTTGTATCTGCTCTTTGTAAATGGGATAATGAGGGAATAACACACACCTGGCCATGGAACAGCTGAGCAGCCAATTGTCCCATTACTTTTGGTCCCTTAAAAAGTGGGAGGCACATATACAAACTGTTGTAATTCCTACACCGTTCACCTGATTTGGATGTAAATACCCTCAAATTAAAGCTGAAAGTCTGCAGTTAAAGCACATCTTGTTCGTTTCATTTCAAATCCATTGTGGTGGTGTATAGAGCTAAAAAGATTAGAATTGTGTCGATATCCCAATATTTATGGACCTGACTGTAGATAGAGTAAATAGATAGATAGACATAGATAAATAGATAGATATATAGTTAGATAGAAAGATGGTCGATGTATAGATATAAATATGAATAGATAGCTATATAGACAAGGATATAGATAGAGGAAATAGATAGATAGATAGATAGATAGATAGATAGATAGACATAGATAGATAGATGAATAGATAGCTATATAGACAGATAGATAGAGTAAATAGATTGACATAGATATAGATAGAGTAGATAGAGTAAATAGATAGTTATAGAGATAGATAGATAGATAGATAGATAGATAGATAGATGAATATATAGCTATATAGACATAGATAAATAGATAGACAGATGAATATATAGCTATATAGACATAGATAGATAGATAGATAGATAGATAGATAGATAGATAGATAGATAGATAGATGAATAGCTAGCTATATAGACATAGATAGATAGATAGATAGACAGATAGATAGATAGATAGATAGATAGATAGATAGATAGATGAATAGCTAGCTATATAGACATAGATAGATAGGTAGACAGATGAATAGATAGCTATATAGACATAGATAGATAGATAGATAGATAGATAGATAGATAGATAGATAGATAGATAGATAGATAGATAGATAGTACACAGCACTGCCCTCCACTCTCGGCTCTTCCTCTCAGCCCTCCTCCCTCTGTACAATCAGGTGCTGCCAATTAGCACCCGGTGTCCCGGGATACCGTGACTGGGGGCGGGCAGGCTATAAATACGCCCTCCCTGCAGGGAGCAGTCGTTGCAAAAACAATAAAGACTACTATAAGTAAATAGTTTGGATTTACCCAGTTTTAAAGAAACTCATCCCCTGCTCAGGAATCTGTGCCAGTGACATGGCTTTTCCGCTGGTAAGGATGGTGCTGGGAGAGGGCACTGCCACATTATACACTGCTGTGCCAGGGGCCTGCTGTGGCTACTACACACACGTTTAATGACTGCATTAGCTTGGGTTTTATTCTTATTGTTGGTTCCTAATTGAGTTATAGAGGTTCGTAAAGTACAAAAACTATCGTGTGTGTGTATTTTCACCCATCTCATTTGGAAGCCCCATCTGACCAGTGCAATACTTTAACGCGATTGTATGATTTTACTTTTTTCATTTAAAGATGTACTTCTGTGTGCATAAATATAGCAATTCATGCAATGGTCTGCTCGTATAGTACTACTCTGTATGTATTCATCTATATATCTCCATCTCCTAAACATGCGCCATACAAATCCTGCTCTATCTGTTTGTCACTGGTGTTTGTACACGTGCTGCAGAGCTAGTGCCTCCGCAGACTGCTGGTGCACGTGCCTCCTGGTCCAACGTTCCATCCTAGAGCCCAGGCGGGAATCCTCAGAATGTGGCTCTGTACCATGCAGCAGTGGCAGGTATAGATGCAGGGCGTGCTTGCAATGTCTGTGGTGTATGGGTGCAGTTGTCCAGACATTCTTTAGTAGTCCTATGCCCAGTATTGCATGGTCTCAGTGTTCCTGCAGATTATCTGGGGTCTCAGGTCTATCCCTATAGTCTAGCTTGCTTTCTAAGGGTATAACTATTTTTTTTACTCCTTGGAAGCAGATATTTCTCTAACTGGTTTGTCCCATGGCATATTAGGACTAAGCTAGTTAAAAAATATATGATTTAAGACTAAATGTTGTGGTTTAGTTGCTCAGTCATGCCCAAATCTGTGACCCTATGGACCACTGCACGCTAGGCATAACTTTTGTTAGGTCTCTGGTTGTGCCAATTCATATAGTTGTCTCCGCAAAGATGCTGGTGTGGGTTGCCAGCTTTTCTCCAGTGGATAGTGATTTGCCTGACCTCTCTATTACCTGCCCATCTTGAGTGACCCTACATGGTTTATCTCACAGCTTCACTGAGGTGCACAAGGCCCTTCATCACGACATGGTAGCGATCTGGAAGGGGAAGACTAAATGAAGCAGATAATAAATTCAAGTATTCTTACTTTCTGTAAGCATTTTCCCCATTTAAGAAGGAAACTTCTTCCATCCATGGCTCTCTAAGCATCACACGTTGTCTCTTCCAGTGCTTGCCGATCTTGAAAGAAGTTGTACTTGGGGCCACTCTGGGTTGTATTAACATATACATTATTGCATGCTTTGTATCGGTGCCTATGATCTGGTTCAATATTGTGAGGGAAGATCAGAAATATTTCAGGAAAAATATTATTTAAAGGTACCCAGGTGGTATATAAAATCAAACTGTTCCTGTACTAGTGGTAGACCAATGTAGGGGGGAAATACTGAATGTTATGGTAGCGTATATTAGTTTGGAAGATAAATACCATAATGATGGTAATCCAGTAACTGCAGGCTAGACACTTGGAAAGTCAAGGCTATGTGACTATCTAATGATTTGGTACCCATTAATATTTTATACATAATACTCAAACCAGCAAATCTTGCAGTATACGGTACAATAGCTCTAACTTATCCATGCAGTGTGCTCTAGGACCTGCCAGTCTCCTTATCCATAACCAGTCTAGTGGGATCACTAACTGGGCAGTGGCTATTTAACCCCTTCACAATGCAAGCTCTGATCTCCTCAAACATTCTGGAGCCAAAGTCAATGTGTCCGGGGATCTCCAGTAGATCATGATTTGAGGATATCGCTGCTTGTACAGTTGTGGTGGTCATGCACTAGTATTGTGCTTCTCCATAATCCTCATCACAAGTAGACTTGAAGTATGGCGCTTCTGTTTCAATCTGATACCATATACAATAGATGTATCCTCCGACAATTGATACCTGTGGATGTTCTGACATACTGGTCTAAAAGGTCACCATAGCTGTATATCCCAAAGTGCAACATTTTATATAAAAACAGCGATCTCCATTTGTAGCTGTGTATGCACTCATATGGCGTTGCCTAAACCACACTAGCCCCTTTCCCCAGAGCCGGCCACTAGTCATGTTCTGGCCATCACATGTTTAGTCCTCACACTCATCCTTACCACTGATAAATGACAGGATTACTGCTTTTAGAAATAAGATGTGGCGATATTCCCTGGCCCTTACCCCCTTTGTTGTCCTGTGCATCAATATCTGAAGTCTGTTAGGGGTGACAGGCTGCAACTTAATCTTTATATTAATACATTCCAGATAAGGCAAAACCCTGACAGACTCCCTGTCAGTTAATGATTTGAGACCTTCTGAACAGATTAGAACCACATGAAAGTGTTGCTGGTAGCTCTGCAACAAGTAAATCATTTAGTGGTACTCCCAAATCCATGTTTTTAGTGTTGTGGGAAAAACAAACCATAACTTCACAAATATCCATTATCTATTAGATCACAGTTTCTGCTTATGAAGTGGAAAGCGACCATACAAATAAAGTGTTCCTAATGGAGCTGCCCAGCTCTGTACATATATGCTTTGATTTTTTTTGTTTCCTATACTGAAATGGAGTCCTAATCGCTACGTGTAATCTGGGGCAAATGATGTAACGGATTTGTGTTTAGCTTGAGGTAGGAACTGTTGGTTGAGTGGTGTCAGTAATGCAAGTATTGGTCTCCCTTGTTGGCTTTCTAGAAAAGGAAAGATCTCATGAGGGAGCAGGTGAAGATAAGACCAGGAAATTGGTAATGGGTGGGGGGGGGTTGATCCTGTTTGGTAGAGATTAAAGGGCTGTGTTCTCTTGATACCACCTTGGGTCCTGTCCTTGTTGACCTGAGATGTCTGTTTAGGGTGTTGGTTGGCAGTTAAAGGGACTCCACCAACAGGAAGCATATTTAACTTTAAAAAAAATCACAAACCAACTATACACTACAAGCAGTGATTCTCTAGAAACTATTTTGGTTGCAGCTTGGTACTTGATAAGGGTCTCCCTGCCAGATAACACTGTAGTTCTTTAATTTGGCCAATACAGAGAAAAGCAAACTATAATCTTAATTTCACATAATCTGCATGAGTGGCTCATCTGCATATAAATCTAGCAACATGAATTGGCTCTTTAAATAAAATGGCTAATATAATAGCCAGTCTTTTACGCCTTTGTTTTTTTTTGGTTTGACAGCCCTTTTAATGGCAGTTGGTTATTTAAGACATCCCCAGCTAGCCTTGCCCATCAAATTGGATAGCATTTCTATTGAAAATAGACTGATTTGGGCACAATGAGAGGTCTATGGCCACATTAATTCTCATGCATGCAAGACCAAGATTTAAATAGTGTAGCTTTGTACTACTGAGGATTAAAGGGACATGGAATAATTTTACTCTAATTCAAGAATAAATCTTTTATAGATATACACATTTTAATGTATTTCAAAAGGGCAGTGTTAAGCTCATTTACACATGTTCCCTGTATCTGCTTTACTATATGCAATTCCTATTTAAACATTTGGAAACTTTCAGATACGATTAACTTAGACTGTAAATGTCTGGCAGAAACATGCCAGAAGTTCTATTTCCATGGTATTTAAAGGGTAAAATAACTTGTGAGTTGGGGGAAATACTTGTTTAATCATTCCATGTTGCAGTCTTTCAAACGACTCAAGTAGTAAAGTCCTCTAGTGTCTAGTGGTTCTTTACCTTGTCGTGGTGAAGGGATTTGTGTACCTCAATGAAGCTGTGAGCTATACCATGTAGGGTCACCCAAGATGGACAGGTCGTTGTGCTCATCGATCAAGTTTTCAAGGCAGTCTCAATATGTGCCTGGTGTAATGCAATCCATGAGGTCATGGAGAATGACTGACTGAAAACAAGTAGTGAAGAGATCAAAGGACCACTGAATTAGTTTTTTGTGTTTTTTTGTTTCAGTATTCAGTGACTCCATTTGCAGCTCTGATCAAGCAGCATTTCTTTCCTTTGCAACTCAGGGAGGCTTTTGTTTAAAAACTGGTAATGTGTAGAGCAGCTTCTGAGCTCACTCCACCGTGAACCATATACTCAATCACCCCATCTTTTATATATACTTCTAGAGTGATGCACATCAAAGGCATAATGTATTGCTTGATAAGAGCTGCAAAGGAATAAAGTAAAAGGTCTTAAAAATAAGTAAGATGATGGGTTTGTAATCTGCTTGATTCTCATTCTTTGGCACACTCCCTGCACAAACATAATGCCTTAATATTCTATATAGTAGCACTTGTTAAAGCACTGATTTAATATGAATACTGAGATAATCTTGCATGGAAATGTGAAAGTTCTGGTGCTGTGAGCTGGTCTTACTACTGGTACCCCACAGCTGTGGGTTTGAATGTTTTGTCTGCATTGCTGCACAAGTCTAGACAGTCTTCTATTGGGTGAGATCTGAATGGCTAGAGGCACATGGTGCTTAACCAGCAGGGACTAGATGCTTCCATTAGGCTTGAGCATCTTTAACACCCCTGCAGAAGCCTCTTATAAATAGGTTCAGTACACTACCCCTTCAGTTTGTCTGCTCATTAATTTGCATAAGTACCTGCCTACTGGGCCTGTCAGGGTGGTGCATGTAGCAGACAGTCGCTGCACAGTCTCTGCTGTGGATCTGTAGTATATTCTCTCCCCACCCAGTCCTGGGGGAGGTGCTTTCTGCAGGCTCGGTCACTTGTTGCTGCACATCCTTGCATGGTAGGTACATCTGCAGGAGTAGTAACAGATATTGGCTCTTGGAGGTATGTTGTTGTTGTTGTTGTTGTTGTTCCCTTGCTGTACGAAGGTTACTGTTAAATAGTACATTCTATGCCATCATACATCCTCTGTGCCAGCATTTCATCTGCTTTTAATGTAGGTACACTGCTAATCTGAAACCTACTGCTTCATTCTACAGGGAAGTGCTTGCCATGCATTGCCTATTTCCAGAGTAGGTGCTGGGCACAGTGATTACCTTCTGATGAGAACAGTTGCTAGAGGTCACACAGCCTTAAATCTTATAATCTGTGTCTAATTTTAGGTATGCACTGGGCAAAGCAATGCCCATCCTTGTGACTTAAATGTTGTTGCACACAGCTTGTTGGTATCCTAGTGTAATGTAGCAAGTATGCTTGTGCTGGTCATTGTTACAATCCAATTAAAGATGCAATGGCTTTACAATATTAGTATTGCCTAAATACTCCATACATATCATGTATTGTTAGACTAGACACTGAAAATCTAGTTTAAAGGATGCATTTCTGAATGTGGTTCACTGGTTTGCTTTGTGCCACTGAGTGATGCTGACTTCTGGCATACAATTGCAGCCAAAGTAAAAGTAAAATGTTGTGTTTGTTTCCCCCTAAACATACAATATTAAGATGCAGTAACACGCAGAAATTCTAAAGCATTTGGGAGAACAGTTTATACAGTCTCCTACTGTGAAGTAGTTTTGTGGATACCAAATTAAACACTTTAATAAACAAACTGAGGAATGTGAAGATAAGCAAAAATCTGAAATAGGTTGGATATGAATTCAAACAAAAGTATTTTTTTTTTTTTTTTGTGCCAGGTGTACCCCCACTATCCGTACCTACTAGATACTGGGATCTTTAGGAATGTATTAAATGAGCAGGTGGCATCTCTACCATCAAACTAATCCACAACCAAACTGTTAAACACTCTTCTGCTATGAGAAACTGCAACTTTAGTAATTTAAAATTGAGGCACTAATGTATTTTTGCTGGGTTAATTTAAAATGTATATAGATACGGTATTGTGTAACATCTCCATATCCGTGCTTTGTCCCAGATCATACAGCTGTAGGTTCTAGATATAGATCATATCTACTTTTCTCCCTTGTAAAGCTCAGGGATTTGTACCTTTATTTACCTCCTTCCTAGTCTTTCAAGGTCTGTAATTGTCCTAATCCCATTGGATTTGGGTTGTCTGCACCACACAAGGAACTATAATTTTCAGCCTCTAAATCTGCAGCGCCTTCTATTCTGCTAGACCGTCTGTGTGAATTTTTTAACTATTACTTTGCACCACAGGCAGCTCAGAATGGTTTGTAAGGTGTGTGTGTTCTATTTTTTAATATAGGTATTAAAGCATAGAAACCTCTAAGGTATTTTTCTGATCCCAAATGTCTAGGTGTGGCTGAGATCCTATTTTGTCTTCTCTTTCTAGAAAGATGATTTAGGAAGAGCCAAGGACTGCTGGGGCTGCCCAACTGACACCCCAGCACTTTCTACCTGCAGCAATGCTGATATATTCCGCCGGATAAACGCCATGCTGGACAACTCTCTGGATTTTACTGGGGTCTGCACAACACCCAATGCCAAGGGCAAATGTGACCACCTGCACGGTAATCAGTCCTGCTTGAAGTGCCTTGTGCCTCAAATCGGTAGTTGCAATATCCATTCTCATGTAACCCTTTTTAGATCTGGCTTGGAAGTTCAACAACCCATGGCAGTCAAAGGACTCTAAGTGTTTACTTCTGTTGCTTTTTATCATTGCATATATTGCATAGACCCTTCCCTTGCTCTTCATTCACAGTGGTTCCTAAAAGTTATGAACAAAACTAACCTGCTAAACTTAAAGTCAAATGTAAAATGGTCTTCATAGTAGTGACTTATCTATTACCACTGCCAAATGAGCATTAATATTAAGTATGGTATAATGCAGTATCTTGGTAAATCATTGGTAAAGGATGTTTTTTTTTTTTTTTAAACTAACAACCACCTATCACATGACTATCTGTTTTATCAGGCTTACAGATATTTGTAATATTCATGAACTCCATTTACAATATTATATATTCATGAACACCTCCAGGCCACTGACCATTTCCATACAATTCATCCTCATACAGTATGCATATATTTAGTACATAACTAAAGGACCAGTAAACCATAAAGCCAATCTCTAAGTAAACATCTAGTTAAAGTGGGTTTGGGGGAATAAATTGATGCCACTACTAGACCCATGGAGGGTCCATGATACATTGAATGTGTGCCCTAGAAGACTTTAAATTCAGAATGGGATAAGATTGATATTGACACCACATGGCTTCCCCTCACTGACCCAGAAGCAGGGCATTGCAAAGACTTCTATCATAGCTGTACAGAAATGTAGTTATCAGCGGAGGCAACAGATAAAAACCTGTCCATCAACCAGCTCTTTGGATGCAATATAGTAATCGCAGAACAGATTTCTGTTCATAAATAGTCAAATTTTGATTTAGTTATCTTTTCACAAAAAAATTGTTCAGTTATTACATAGCTGTTAATATTCTGGGTAAAAAACATCTTTTTTTTTTTTATGCAGTGGTCCATGCATTTTGCAGTTTATAAAGTCCAAATAACATCTAAAAGCAGCTGTGCTCTAGCAGTACCCTTCTGATCCATAATTAGAGTACATTTGGCTGCATTTTTAGTTAAGGATTGTAGGTATGCATAGAATTTCACCAGATGTTAAAATTGTCTTGAGAAGAGCATGCATTCTAGGCTTTATCTGCAATGGCTAGTATCTTTTAGTTTCTTGACATATGTGTAGGGACAGTGTTATGCATTCCCATTAAACGCTCAGTTAAGGGTACTGTAAAGCAGCTGGGTTAGAATCTTCATGTTTGTTGCAAAAAGATGCCCCCCCATGCCTGGGTTTGCAGTGATGGCATGTTAATGCATATGCTGAAATGTTAATATTGACAATCTGTGGGTTAACAAGAAGTATGTAGTGCCTGTTTTCCTATATTACTGTGACAAGTTATTACTTGACTTTAAAACACTAATCTTTCTTTAGCATCATTTTTAACATCAAAGTCATTTATCCAACATGAGAGGGACTCATTACACTATACACCCATTCTAACCTCTTGATGTTGCAAGGGCTTGTGTTTCACTTAAGGTGTGGTTAGTGGGACTAAATGTCATATCTTTTCTTGAAACATTAGGGTAAAAACTGAAATATATAGTAAGTCTTCTGTAATTAGATTTATTTTCTCTGAGTTGAATTGGGATAACGCAACCAAATGTGTTCATAGACAGACTTTGTTGACCAGTACTAAAATGTATTGGTTACCTCTGTCACTGCCAGTGTTCCTTTGGCTGGCCATATTTCCTCAGCATAAGGGTTAAGTGATCAGATGTCCCCACGTGATTACCTCTTGCACACTCCTGTTCATACTTACACCTTTGTTATGGCAAGGGCTCAAACAAGTAGGATTATGTGGCTAGTGTCAGGGATAAAAGGGCAACAGTTTTGACTTTTTTAACATTTGGACACAGGAAGGAATTGCCCAAATGGATTCTCTGGTACAGTTTGTAGTTGCATTAAAGTATATTTAACAGCCAAGGAGTCACTAGCAATCAGTATCATACTGTAACTACTGGACTTCAGGGTCCTTAGCGCTGTAGCTTGCAAAGGTAACATTGCAGCATGCTTTGTTGTAATATAAGTTATGGCTCCATTAATTGTTTGCAAAGTTTTCCTGGACCAGTAAGGCTTCCAGTTTTCCTGTGAAAAGGGCCATCATAGTAGAAAGACTTCTAGCTTGCGATTTATAAGATCATGCTTTAAACATTTCAATTTTTGGTAAATTTTAGATTTCTATTTTATACTAGATAGTCTGGTCCTCGAAGTATTTTCTGGTCCATATAAAGTAGAAAAGCCTGCTATATGCTGAAACCTACAGTGGTTGACTTTCTCTAGATCATTTGAAAGATGCAGCTGGGTGAAGTATACTAAATTTCTTTAACCACTTAGCTGCCATTTTAATTTTCCTTTGTAATCATACAGTTTTAGCAAGAACTCTAAATGCATTTGTCTTTTTTCTGCCCCCATGTGACCTATCTAACTGTGGGCCCCCTCTCCCTTCTTTCCCTGTGATCTGCCGCCTCATCTCTGAAGGTTATCCCCATTACTCACTGGTAAACAATTCTTTCCCGGCCAGCCTCTCATCCGTACCCCAAGCAAACAGATTATGCTAGCACAATTGTGAAGCTCTGCGTTACTGCTGCTGAATCAGGCTTGGAGTCTATCCAGGACTGCATGTCAGTGGTTGGAAGGGGTGGGGGAAGAGAAGGCAGGGCCACTGAGCAAAGTGTCTGCATCTATGTGCGCACAAGACTGTATCAGACCCTGATAGCTGCAGTTTTCTTTGCTAATTTTTAAACCATTTATTTGTACTTTCATTGCATGGGTTCTGCCTCCAAAGTAGCAGAATTGCAGAGACTGGATAAAACTGCTCATGCAGTGGGCACAGCAACCCTTTAGAAGCAGGGTGTGGGTATTTGGATGCATGGCAGTGGGTTTACGACCTGCTGCAGGTGGAAGGTACTGGATGCTAAGCTGAGATTATTTGTGGAATATAATACAACTTTAATGACTTTCTCTCATCTCTGAGCAGACTTCCCAGATTCAGAGGGAGCTGCAGCAAGCAGGATGCTTTTCCCCACTTCTCATGACTCTCCTCGCGGCCTTCCAGATACCAACGACTTGTGCCTTGGTCTACAGTCTCTCAGTTTAACTGGCTGGGACAGACCCTGGAGCACTCAGGACTCAGAGGCTGCTGGACAGTCCAGCACTCCAACTGCTGCCCAATCTGGTAAGTGGACCGATCTGCCTGGACTTCAATAAGGATGGTGAAGATGTGGGATTTGACAGCACTTAAATGAAAATCCAACACTAAGGTCTGTTGGACGCAAATGTAAAATATGTATATAAGGAAATACGTTGAGATCAGTAACCCTTTAACTGTGCAGGAACAAGTTTTGTTGCAAATGTATGCATTGGCCTAGTTTCTAAAGGGTCAAGTTTAATCTCTCATTGGCTCTAGGTGTAGTCTATTGCATACATTGCCAGAATGTAGCTACTTTGCACAAGAATCAGAATTTCGAAACTGACAAAATTCATTTTGTGTCCAGCCAAGAGACTTTTTTTTTGTTTCTGCATTATCTCTAATACAGGCAAAAGACTTAAGTGATTAAGTGTCCATGCCATAAATATTCTCCTAAAAGGGACTGATCCTGATCATTAACACTTTAATTTGCTATATGAGCAGACATCACAACTAATAAATGCTGAAATAAAGATGCATTTAGGGACTGCATAATTGTGACTCAGCTTGATGGGGTCTGCATCGGGTCATATGATGCACTTACCTCATGACAAACCGGTACTTCATCTTGGTGGTACTGTCAGACATAGGCACCCAGCAGGGAGGAACATTTGCAGAGTAGTTTACAGTATGTAGGGTTGTAATTTTAAGTTGTATTAACAGAATTATTTTAAGCTTATTGCATTTTCTAACACATCAATTCAAACTCTACTTACTTTAGTTCTTCCTGTCATGGTGGATTGTAGCTTTGCCCAGTGAATCCAAAACTGCCATGCAAAATGCCTCTTGAGATCCATTGGTGTGAATAGGCATGGCTTGTTGGGGGTTAAAAAAAAGCTGTTCTAACAAAGCCACACAGTATATGAAGAAGTCATACTTGGCTTTTTTAAAGTGCAGCATGATTATTTGTAAATAGTGTTAACTTCCTATCGTGATTCATACTAGCACAACTAGTATATGACTTGCCTGTTAAAGTGACAAGTTTAGATAATCCCCTCTATTTGTAGACCTTCTAGATGGTGTGTCTCCTTGCCACCCATTTCTGAACAGAAATGCCTTCAAATTGGGACAACCTAAACTTCAGGATTACCTATTTTTCACTAAAAGTTATGTTGTGTTTTTTTTGTTTGTGGTTTTCTCTTTGTTTTTTTTCTGCCGTTTACTAAAAAATAATAATAAAAAAAAAAAATAGATACGGTATCAATTGATTTCCACCTTTCTTTCAAAGCTCCCATTAAGGGATGTCAAGATGTTCAGCTACTGTCATTTCTGCTTATTTAAAGCTTGTAAGGAAGTCTTTTGAATAGTTTAAAAATACAGTATCACAATGAGTGTCCATTTTCTAGTATCCTGTGATTAATTTCCTACCCTGCTGTTCATGATTAGTGAACACTTGTATTCAAAGTTCAGTAAAACTCATTCAGACTGAGTCTGTATGAGGATGTACCTGTGCAGGTAATACAGGTGCGTCGGCAGAATTGGAGAACACATTTCTTGCTTGAATTCCTGCAATCTTCTGCAGTGAGACTTGTAAGTGATTCAGCAGGAACGCCCTGGGCTGTGCAAGGGGTGCACTTCATGCCAAGACTGTCCTAAAATAGATCCTGCAGGGGAATGAGGGCTGCAGGCCAGAAAATATATTTGGGTGCCTGCAGCCATGTCTAGCAAGAAGGTCCTGACTGGTAATTTGCTTGCTCCTTGTAGGTTATACTTCTGCTGGTGCTAGCATAAGTTACTTCTAAAAGGAACAGCTTTTATTAAATCCAAATGTATCGTTATCCTACCAGAATATGAAACTAGGTTTGTTTTAACAAATTGGCATGTTTATAACCAGCAGATACATTAACAAGCAATAGTGTATTCTGTGGCTACTATACTGTTCAAGGTGTATCTTCATTGCTCAGAAGATTTATAGTCAACATTTCACAGCTAATAGTTAAGTGAGTAAACTAGACAAGTCTTCTAATCCTGGCCCTTTTTCTTGAGGAATGTGTATTAAAAATCTATTTAAGCACATGTGTTCTAAATGAGCAGTGTAAGCTCTGTCAAACACTAAATAAAACCCTGGCATAAAATATCTTGACCAGGGTTGCTAAGCACTGAAAGTCTATTTAAAAATCTTTATAGAATCTATAACCATTGTACTTGTGTTGTGACTAGTTTTCTTTCTTAGTTTTTAGCATGCTTAATAGCCCGCTGGGGAAGCCACCTCCCATTGGATTCCTGCCAATGGATCCCATTGGCACAGACTTGGTGGAAAAATACCCAACAACTCTGCTCCGGGGATCACGTCTGGACAGTCGGTCCATTTTAGACTCTCGCTCAAGCAGCCCATCTGACTCTGATACTAGTGGTTTTAGCTCTGGATCAGACCATCTCTCAGATCTTATTGTAAGTGATATCTCTCCTTTCCAGATTTGCTTAGAACAAAACATAGGTTTTTAATTGGTGTATTCTTCAAGGGGTTTGTAATTGGACTGAGATTTCATTAACAAGGATATGACTATCTGATCTTGCACTGTAAACTAAATAAACTTCCCTTCCTTTACAGTCCAGTCTCCGTATCTCTCCTCCACTGCCTTTTCTACCCCTGGGCAGTGGGGTTTCCCGTGACCTTCTAAAGCTGGGTGTTGGCTCAAGGCTTGAACAAGATCATGCTGCACTTGCAGCAGCAACTGCCTCCCCTATGGGGATATCAAAGAGATGGCCAGGGACATCTGTATGGCCATCCTGGGACCTGCTGGACTCCGGGGAGGACCCATTCAGCATTGAGAGGGAGGCACGTCTACACAGGCAAGCTGCAGGTAAGAATTCCTTATCCCAAGCAAACACCAATGTAATTGGGCTTCATAATGTGATAGCCCATTGTGCAGAGCAGGCTAAAACATACAACTGGAGAATACATACTAAATCAATGCAAGGTTTGTAGAAATATTTGCACGGTCTATACCCCTGTACATAGGTGTTCTTGATTTAAACAAAAAATGGGATACTGCAAAACATTTAAACACTGCAGCTATATAAATATTGTTACCTTATGCAGCCTGGCAGGGAGCATTTATGCTGTTAAAGGACCACTGTGGTGAAATTTCTATTTTGAATAGCTACTTGATAGTAACTTAAAAAAAATACAAATTCAAAGGTTGCCCCAACAAACTAATTATATACCAAATACTGTACTGCAGCTAATTTGGTCTCCATTCTCATGTAAGTGTGCACTTTTAACTAAAGTTTTTCATTACTGCCACTACAAGATCTGTTGTAGATGCTACATTTCTATTTTGCAAAGACTCTGTTCAGTCTCCTCAAAGATGATCTACAGCACTTTACTGTCTGAACTCCCTAACTATAAATAAAAGGTACATTTTAAAGGCTATAACAATCTAACTTTTTTTTTTATTTTTTTTTTTTTTAACTAAAATCTAGTGTTTTTTTTTTTTTAACGACTTTAAAACCAAATCGGTGATCCTTTAACATCAGCTCTTTGTCAGCCTGAAATCTCTCCTATGCAGTCAAGGAATCTAGTCTTCAAAATAGCAAAACAGATTTTGACATTTAAGATAGCAGATCTAAAGACCAACTCTGCTTGAGCTGACCACTTTTCTTCTGTAGGTCAAGTCATCTAGAATAGTGTGGGTACATGCTCTTTAGCCAACAATTGCAAATTTACTTTGTTATTGTACTTCTCCAGACTGAAAATACATTGTGACTATCCTTGTCTAACTTTTCAGAAAGCTTTCTCAATGTGAGTTACCAAACTTTCTGTGCATAATTTTGGGTCTGACTGATTGTAAAGAAATTAATATTCATGCATGTGACTATCTTCAGTCTGTAACATACTCCTTAAACCTTCTCCAGCTGTGAATGAGGCAACTTGCACATGGAGTGGGCAGCTTCCTCCCCGAAATTACAAGAACCCAGTCTATTCCTGCAAGGTGTTCCTTGGTGGTGTTCCTTGGGATATCACAGAAAGTAAGTGTTCCAACCTGAAAACTCAAATTTGTCACTAATATACACAAATATTGTGGCAAATTAAAACTAACAATATTGTTCACCCAAGTCTTTTATGTAGCAAGATCCCCTAAAGATCAGACTGCTATTGCCAACACCAGTCCAAGACACATAAGCAGGCCAAGATTTAATTATGGGTTTGTCTGCAGTGTTTGCTTGACCAGGTTTAGTAATCACTGCTATAATATAATAGTGATTAACTAATTGGGCTTTTTTTTTTTTTTTGATATTGCAAACATGCTTATTCTTTGAGGCTTTACAACACAACTGGTTCTTCAGGCAGATCAAACCTAGCACGAATACACAAAGCTTCTAATCTTATGACTTGACCATTCCCAATCAACTTGGCATGAAATTACTTTAAGCAGAACTAGTTTAGTCAGGATGGAAAGAAATGAGATTCTCACCACTGGTAGCCATGTGTAGTGACAGTACAGGTAGCATGGTGTTATGTCATAAACCTATTGCTAGCCAGGGCTTGGAATAGAGCAAAACTATCTAATTACGGACTCAACCCTCCTGGATTAATTTTGATACCTGCCAGCAGGATTGGTGAAGTGACACAAATTAAGTCTTATTTGGTGAACTGCAGAGATACTTGGTTTAGTACATACTTTACCAACAGTTATTGGCAACTATGTATGCCTCGGACCCCCTTCTGGATTGCTACCTTGTTGTGGTAAAGGGGCTTGTGTAATTAAATAAACCAGAGTCCTACAATGTAGTGTCACCCAAGATGGGCAGGTCCTAGTACAGAAGTCAGACAAATCTGTGTCCACTGAAGAAGGAACTAGCAACACACTCCAGTAACTTTTGGTTGTGCATAAAGCTATCATAGCAGACCTAATGAAATGGCACTGGAAGATGAGCTCCTTAGTTATCTGGCATGTTTGACCACCTCCAGTTTGACTGGGTTCATAATTCAAACATGAGATGTCAAGGTTAAATATTGATATCCTGGGAATTGGTGAACTCAAATCTGGCATCAAACAACCAGATCTTCTGTGGGATTCTTGAGCACAGTAGAAGAGATGGAGTAGCCCTCCTAGTCAAAGGGTGGCCAAAGCAGTGCTTGGTTGCAACCCAATAAACATTGATTTAAATTATTGGCAAGACCTTTATCAGGGATCAAAGTCTATGCTGAAGTTGTCCAGTTCTACAAAGATTCAATACCACCTAGAATAAACACACAAAAGATGTTACTATTGTCATAGGAGATTGGAATGCTAAAGTAGGGAACAAAAAATGGAATAACTGGCAAGTTTGGCCTTGGAGTAAAAGATGAAGCAGACCAGAGATTGGTAGAATTCTGTCAAGATAACTTTCTAGTCACAGCAAACACCAACAAAATGTAGCAAATTCTTAGAACCAGATTCCTAGGCAAATTCTTAGGCAGATGAGATGTCGGTACCAATTTCTGATTGTATATGGACAAAGAAAGCAAACATGGAACAGAATCTTTCAAGATTGGGGAAAGAATAAGAGCATGTTGTATGTTACTTTATTTTAATATGCAGAGTAAATGCCGAAGGCCAGAATCAATATTGCTGGTCGAAATAACCTCCAATATGTGGATGATAATATTCTTTATTCATGCACAATCATATTCTGCAGCTCAATAAAGGGGTTAGGTAAAAGTATAAACAATACCCCACAATGAAAATAATGGAAGACCCTGTTGAGCTTTCAATCAGCTATACAATGTTTTCCCTAAAAGCATTACACAAGATTGAAACTCTCATTCTAAAGGGTGAGGTAAGGAGTGATATTCATAGTGAATGAAGAGGCTAAAGATAGTAGGCTTTTTTGAATAAATGTGTTTTTTTTTGTTGTTTTTTTTTAAAGATTTTGGAGGATTTGAGGTAGGAAGGTGAGGAGTTCCAAAGAATAGGGGTAGCACAAAGTCTTGGAAGATGTGAGTAAGAGGCATGATGAGAGGAGAGCAGGTCATTAGCAAAGCAGGTGGGAGTGTATTTTGGAATGAGAGCAGAGATGTAGGAGGGTTCACTATTCTGGAGGGCTTTATGTTTGTCTCTAGAATGCAATTCAAAATCATGACCCTATGGGAAGCCAGTGGAGTGCCCGACAGGTGCTGCAGACACTGATCTTTTAGTATGGTAGATGAGTCTAGCAGATGCATTCAAAATGGATTGGAGTGGAGACAGACAGTTGATGGGAAGGTCAGCAAAGAGTTGCAGTAATCGTGGCGAGATATGAGAGTTAATAAGAATTTTAGTTGTCTTGTGTAAGAGTGGCTTTTTTTAGGTGACAATATTTTGTAAGTGATTGAATGTGAGGAACAAGAGGGAAGGGTCAAGTAGGACCCCAAGACAGCAGGCCTGGGAGGTGAGTGATGGTAACATTGTCAGCAGTGAGTGGGCGCTGAGGAAGAGGGTGGAAAGATGAGCTCTGTCTTAGACATGTTGAGTTTGAGTTGACGGGCAGACATCCATGAGGATATGCTCAAGGCAATTGGCAACATGATCTAGCAGAGGGGGATAGTTCAGGTGCCGCTGTAGATTTGGGTGTCATCCGCATATAGATGGTGCACTTATAAAATATTTTTGCTTTTAGTATCAAGGGATGATGGAGAAAAGGAGGGGGCCTAGGACTGAGCCTTGGGGTACACCGACAGAGGGCGAGGCAATGAAGAGGAGACACTAAATGTTTTTTTCTAGATAAGATGTGAACCAAGAGCAGTGTCAGATGCCAAGAGTGAAGAATTTGGATAAGCGGATGATCAACTGTGTTAAAGGCAGAGAGATCCAGAAGAATTAGGATAGAGAAATAACCCTTTGATTTGGCGTTGAGCAGGTCATTAGTAACTTTTGGGAGAGCTGTCTCTCGAGTTGGGGCCGGTAGACAGACTGGAAGGGATCAAGGAGGGAGTTGGAGGAAATGAATTGTGTAAGGTGATTGTAGACAACACTCAAGTAGTTTAGAAGCCAAGGGAAGTAGAGATAGGGTGGTAATTGGATGTAGAAGCTGGATCAGATGAGGGTTTCTTAAGAATGGGTGTAATTGTGGCTCGTTTAAAAGGTGATGGAAAGTTGAATAGATGTGAGAGCTGGGATAAGTGTGGTGGTGGGTACATCAGCTGTGATGTAATAGGATCATGTGTAAAAGTTGTGAGACAGGAGGTTCATAGAAGAATAGAACGTCATCCTCACTTACAGGGTTAAAAGTTTATAATGGCTATAGGTTTGGGAAAGGGTGAAGGCAGGCTGCTGTTTGAGAAGGTGTGCTATGGCCACGTTGAGAGGAGAGTTCATTACGAAGATTTTCAATCTTACTATTGACGTGTCTAGCAAAATCTTCATGTGTAAGAGGTAGGGGAGGGCAGAGGAGTGTTGAAAGTGGAGAACAAACATTTGGGGTAGGAGGCCAAACTTGATATTAATAAGTAGCTCTGTTTGGCAAGATTGAGGACATAGGAGTGTAGGATAAACTTGTAATGAAGGAAGTCTGCTGAGTGAGATTTCCTCCATAATAGTTAATTGCTGCTGGAGCACTTGATGTAGTATGCCATGGTTGTAGATGAGAGCAGGGATGTCTGCCTGTGGTTATGGGGGCTAGAGTCCAGGGTGGAATTTAGAGTTAAATTGTATTGTGTGGTAGCAATATCAGGGAAAGTGAGGGTGAGAGGACTGAGAAGGGGTTGTAGTAAATTGGAAAGGTGTTGTGAGTTAAGTGTCTGCAGATTTCTGTGGGTTCTGGTAGTTTGGTGTGATAAAGGGCAGTGATTGGAAGGGGTTGTGAGGCTGTAGGTTAGGAGATGGTGGTCAGAGGGAGTGGGGAGATTTGCAGATAGAGCAGTGATTAGAGTAAGTTAGATCAAGAGTGTCCATCCTGGTGGGTAGGGGATTCCATCCATTGTGAGGGGCCAAGGGAAGAGGTAAGTGCAAGTAGTTTTGTCACTGTGGGAGTGTCAGTGGAAATGCTGAAATCACCAAGAACGAATTAAGTTGTTAGAGGAAAGTGAGGGAGCCAGGCGGCAAAATTATCCAGAAATTGGGTCTAGACCAGGCAGACCATAGATGACGGCCACTCGCAGAGATGGGTGAAAAGAGACTGATAGTGTGAACTTCGAAAGACCCGGGGAATGCACTTGAATGAGCAGCGGGTGGAAAGTAATATGCCCCCACCCCCCACCATGCTTATTCCCAGATCTAGGTGTGTGACTGAAATGTAAGCCACCATATGATAGTGCTGCAGGGGAGGCAGTGTCTGGAGTGAACAAAGTTTGTGATGGCTAAAAGGTTGAGGGAGTTGGAGATGAATAGGTCATGAGTGTAAGTGAGTTTGTTGCAAACTGCCCTACTCATGTGCCCTCGCATGCTAGGTCTAAGTGGAGTATTTGTGACAGATGGGTATTGAGTTATGAGGGTTTCTGGTGTTTGTTGCCCTGTGGGCTGAGCATGACTGATAAAAGGTAGGAATGGATGAGGGGCCTGGGTTAGGAGATGCTCTTGCATTGATTATTTTATTGGCTACTGGAGATGCAAGTGAGAGTATGACTTACAGAAATGTTTCTGCTTATTTCCCTTGGAGCGAGGAGATAGTGACTGGAGGAAGGAGAGGAGCAGGGAGTGTGAGATGGTGATACAGTTTGAAACATTACTTGGAGAAAGTGAGGAAAGCCTGAAACAGACAGGAGATGAGGGAGAGGGAAGTAAGAGGAAACATTGTTACACTGTTCTTAAAGAAGTGGTTGGGGGTAATAAGCATATGTCACTGATTGGCCAGGTGCAGGTAATTAGTAGGCCTCAAATTAAGTGTAAACCAGGGTGGGAGGGAACTGCTTCAGGTGAAGGGTATTGTGAGTTCTGAGAGGAAGTATGTGTTAAATGTTCCTTCAGGTGAGGGGTACTATGACTTAAAGCAAGGAGAAACTGAAGGACCTATTGATGAGGGTAAGAGTGCAGAAGCTGGCCTACTGCTCAAGGTCATAAGCTAAGATCATGGCAATCTTCAATCTCTGTTCCTGGCAAAGATGGAAAAGTGCAGTCAGTGACCTATTTTCATAGGTCAAAGAACTCTTCAGAAGGTGACTGTAGCCATTAAATTAAGATATTGATATATTTACTTTTTTTTTTTTTTTACTAGCTTATTCAAACTTTCCATATTTTTCCTCACCGGAAGCAAAGTTCCACATAGTTATAGAAGGATTCACAGTAGTAACATATGGATCTGAGAGCTGGAACAAAGATTGAGAATGTAGAATTGACACCTTTAAATTGTGGTGTTGGTGAAAATCTATTTGGATTTTCTTGCAGCCCAGGGGACTCTAATAAATCAGTAATTCAGGAAATAGAGTCAAACTGTTCACTGGAAGGTATGATCATGAGGCTGAAGCTCGCATATTTTGACCATGTTATAATTAGACCCTGAAGAAGACTCTGATGCTGGGAAAGATTGAAGGCTCTCAAATGGGGAGGCAGTGATGGATAGATGGATAGAGATGCAGAGGTTCTGCAGCTGCATCACTTTCTCATAGTTAAAAAAATAATCTCAAAACAGGGCCCTCCATTTGTCTGCAGTTAATATTGTATTCTTCCTTGTTCTTATCCTCTGTACAATGCTACAGAATATGTTGGCACAATACATGATTATTATTTCATCACTGCTCCTCTTTGATTAATCAAATCATGGACATTTTCAGAAAATCAACTTTTGTAGACAGAAGTACAGAAAATGTTGGGTCTTTAACATCCTGAGAGCTGGCTGATGGGAGCGGACGTAGTTATCAGTCAAGTGCACAGAAAGGATATCTTCAAATCCAGGCTTGTGTGTTGCCCTCCAGGACCAAGCTTGCTCACCCCTGGTCTACATGATTAGTCAAACTCCATGCCACTGCACACCTTATAAATCATGCCATCAGTAGGAGGTGTTTTTTTTTGTTTTTTTTGGCGTGGGGGCTCATGTGCTACTTTGCTTCAATTTTCTGGTTGCCCAATCATGCATTCTTTTCAAATTATTAAATGCAGAGTTTGGCATGATTGTCATTTTTTGCTTTAGTGCTGCCTGCACATAGATCACAAGAAACTTAATCTAACTGCAGAAGTCTATATTTTTGAGTCTCCTTGTCATTCAGGAAGACTGGCTGGTGTTGCTACAGACTTTCAATTAATATCACGATTTGCTCTGAAAGTTCGCTACACAAAACATGGAGTGTTCATGGTCAAGCAGGTCTTTCAGGCACATGAATCATGAAAAAACAGTACAGTCTTTGCAAATTAGCATTTAGCCAACTGAAGTAGTTTTGGAACTAAAGGATCTGGATCTGATTCTTCAGGCTCCCGAACAAGCAAAATTCTTGACTACAGTAGACCCAAAAGATCCATACCTGTCCATCCTTGTAAACCATGGCCATTGCAGATAGTCAGAACCTAATTTGTCAAGTTTAGTTCCAGGAGTTGCCCTATCTTATTTTACGGAACCTGTGGTGGTCCAGTTAATCGGGTAAAGCCACGCAACCACTCACTGCCTCCTTTAACCCTGTGTGCTCTTGTAGCCAGATAAGCATGAGGCTATGCAGGACTGCAATAAATCAGTACTTCAGGAAATAGACAAACTGTTAAGCGATTTGGTAAGACTGGGAATTGAACAGTTACCACAGTTGAGTTTATGGCTCCTTTAGCATAAAAGGATCTTGATAAAACCTTACCTATATGGCATGTCAATAAAAGTTCCTACACAGGAAATACTTTTGTGTACAAATTGGGCCATGGATTCCAAAGAGCTTTGACTTTTCAATATTCCCAAGGGAGAAGTCCCTCCAAATTGGATAGTTCTCTTTGCCAACCTAACAGTCTAGGGATTTCCATATGCAAAAGGCACATGGTGGTCACTTAAATTCCTTCCAATAAACCTTCTGGTACTCAACAGTTTTTTACAGGGTTTTCTCAAAAATGGAGTAGTGGCCAACAAGTAGATGGCCAAGCTGCAGTGAGAAGTTGCACTTTTTTTTTTTTTTTTTTAATGGTTAGGAATAAAGAATTGGAAAACTGAAAACATCTGGATGAAGGTATCATTCACTCAGATAAAACTGATACTCTTATCAGTTGGACCAAACATGAGACCAAAAATAGATCTGACCTCATGTTTATTTACATGGTGCCATGGCTCTGTGGTATATTAATCTAGCCCTCATAAGCTGCTTGGAGAGATTACGATTCATTTTTTGTATCCTCAGATGCAGGTAACTTATACCCAATACAAACTAGAAAAAACATTTGGCAAGGCGCTGTAGGATTCCATATCTGCCAAGACTGCAAGAATGGCTGTTGAATTTATGTTTTTTTTTTTTTTTTTTTTTTTTTAACCAATGGTATCTCAGATTCAGATGTCTCTGCTATTTTAAAGGTGCAAAGTCCTATCTTGTAAACTTGGTCCTACCAACACTGAAATCCTGGACTGTTTGTTTACAGTAGATCATTCTCTGTACACATGAATGAATAAAAACAAAGCCAGTATCTTACCTAGACAACAATGTGTCTCATGAAATGTATCATTTATTTGTAACAAGCAACTTGCCCATCACAAATGACAGCAATAAAATGTGAATCCTGGCAATGCTGTTTGCCACACAAATTTACTGGCCTCTCAATGAGTGCCTTTGGTGCTCATATTGAGCCTCTCCCTCTGTTTGCTTCCTCCCGGGTGTCATTTTTTTGCCCCCCCCCCCCCCCCCCCCCCATTGGTCTGGGCGCGCTGCAGTGCACATGCAAATGTAGTTGGCAAACTGCAATTTGTTGTCACGCTTGCGACAAAATCGCAGTTTGCCAACTATTACATGTTATGTGCCAACATACTCCACTGCAGTCCTCCACAGGCCATTTCTGCAACTACACATAATGGACAAAAGGAATACTAGACACCTGGCCTATAACCAATTTTCTGTTGGATTGTTATGATAATATAACACTGTCATATACACCCAACTCAGCAAGTTCTTTGGGTAGAAATTATCCAGTTTCTTTTTTAAAACCACTTCTCAATCAATATGGCTGAGAAGGTAGCTCAATGTAGAACTGTCAGTGTTATCCTACAGGGACGCTTGTGGTGTTGGCACAAATGTCTCTAGTTTAAGCCTGTGTGGAAACACTACTTTCACTCAAGGCCATTTTGTCCTCAGTTCACATGATCTTTTAAACAGAACCGGTTACTTATCGTACAAATAGTACTTTATAGTGACCATGTCTAAATATAGAAATTAGTGTGTGAAATTCCTTAATTTTTACCAACTATACTTAACTGTACTGGCATAATTAACAGCCTGTCTGGTTTGACTGCTGGCAGTTACAATTGTTTTCCCCCTCCACAGCTGGACTAATTAACACGTTCCGTGTATTTGGGGCTCTGAGTGTGGAATGGCCGGGTAAGGATGGCAAGCACCCCCGCTGCCCTCCCAAAGGTAATATGCCTAAAGGTAATGCTGACATGGTAGGACTTATCTTTATTTGAGCACTTCTTGAGGCTGCACTGGTGACTGTTCCAATTGACTACACCTTGTAACACGGTGATGGGAGGTTGATGTACTGTAGACTCTTCTGGTGCTTCTGTAAAATTGTCCTACCTTCAATTTTTGATAACTGTCATGGTAAAAAAAAAATTATGTCTTGTGTAATATGTTTGACAAAATAATTCCCTGAACACTTTCTTGCGGTTTACTCCAAAAAGTACTGGCTGATCTGCAGGGATGTAAAAATGGAATACTGGTTTTACAGTCTTTCATTTTTTTTATACTTTAGGTGGTTGTAGCCCTGATTTAAAAAAATAAATAAATCTGGTATACTTGGAGTTCAGACTTGTTCTATAAAGTCTCTAATTAACTGACAATTTAAGAATTCTATCCAGATGGCTTTAAGAATATACTTTCCCTATTTATATTCCCAGTTTATGCCAGTATTAACTGTTGGCTGCAAAACAATCTGTATAAATTAAGCACTTAAATGAATGCTTTGAATATGAGTGAAGTATCCTTGCAATGCCAGAGGTTTTATAAATATCAGCCCACTTTTACCATGGATCTGCCACCATTATATTTCCATTTAGCTTCACTTTCTGATCTAGAATGTCTCTGGCTCTCCTCCCCCCCAGGCTATGTGTATCTAGTGTTTGAGTCTGAAAAGTCTGTTCGTGCCCTGCTTCAGGCCTGCACTCAGGACCTGCTCAGCCAGGATGGGCTGAGTGAACACTACTTCAAAATGTCCAGCCGCAGGATGCGCTGCAAAGAGGTAACACTATGTAGCTTTATTGGGCTTTGCACCCAACCAGACTATGCAAAGTGCGCAATACTTCTAAGTGTGGACAATATTCCCCAAGTTGTAAATACAAGGATCAAACTGGTCACTAGTATAATGCAAATGTAAGCTAAAATACTGCTGTACAACTTGTATACTTATGACTTGACTCTCTGCCTTAACTTATGAGTGTTCTGTGCAACTTTTATCAAGGGTTTTAAGTCCTAGTAAAACTTTAATATATATTATAATTCAATATCCTGAATGTGTATTATACAAAATACGTTTGAGAACCTACATAGTCCTAAAGGAACTATACAAAATGTATTGCCACACTCTCTACATATTCCCTCTCTCTAAAAACAGTTAACACTTCAGGCTTTTCATTATGGTTCTGTCTGCAGGTGCAGGTCATTCCATGGGTGCTGGCAGACAGTAACTTTGTTCGTAGCCCATCCCAACGACTGGACCCTAGTAAGACCGTGTTTGTGGGGGCCCTGCATGGCATGCTGAATGCAGAGGCTCTTGCTTCCATCATGAATGATCTGTTTGGCGGTGTGGTCTACGCTGGCATAGATACGGATAAGCACAAGTACCCGATTGGTGAGTTGCCATCTATCTAATGCAGCTGATGATATTGCAGACTACATATATATCAGCAGTCAACTGATAGTGGCAAAGGTTACTTCTGCAGGTGTAATTCCATCTCAAGCATATGAAAAGTTGAACTTAAAAAAACATATGGATTTGGTGCTCATAGCCTGCCATTGTCTCTCCAAAGCACATTTTTAAACCAGACAAATCATTGTCCCTCTTCCTGTCTGACAGGGTCTGGACGTGTGACCTTCAACAACCAGCGCAGTTATCTGAAGGCTGTGAGTGCTGCGTTTGTAGAAATAAAAACAGCAAAGTTCACAAAGAAGGTGAGTGCTATAACACTATTTAGCTTGCTGAACCTCTAAATGTAAGCATGTAGGAGCTAAAGTGAGTTTTGCCTTTATGCAGTTTAAAAAAAAATGTAGTGTTCCTTTAGTTGGGCAGAATAAAAAACTTTATACGTTTTGTTAATTCTATTTGAAAATAAAAGCTTGTCAAAGGGGCTACAATTTGGCAGCGCTAGCACCCTCTGATCCACCCATAGACATCACAGGAGGGAGGCAGCCAGTCAAATGTAGGAATGTGGCTCCAGGTACAATATGTATAACAGCTAACTTTTAGTGTGCACTGAGCACAAACTCTTGCTATACTATAGACAACTTGACATCAGATGCACATGCTTAGCACCTCCTTAGCAACAGCATCTGATGGGTTTTGCTAATATGCAAAACCAGTATGCTTACTGTGTAAAGGATATATGTTGGGTTTTAAAACTAGGTGTCTAATATGGTACCTCACTTTAATCAATGATCACAGGGGTTCCTATGTGCATTCATGGTCTACTATGATTACCATGGGTAACTATGCAGTTTTTCCCCCTCTATCAGGATTTAAAGTCATTGTATTAAACTAACCTAATCAAAGCTAAGCAATGATCCATGCTAATTGACTATATAATAAACACAATGTGCCTGATCAGCTCTAATGATGGGACACCATATTCACAGCATTGGCAAAATGTGCTTTGAGGTTTGTTTTTTGTTTTATGAAACGTCTCGATGAAACCTATTTGTAAATTGTTTTAATGACGAAGTATCATCTTAGCCTAGTTACTGATAATTACCTGCTGTTTACATTTTCTGAAGTTGGTACTTTAAAACTTTTTTTTTTCCTGAATCCACAGGCCTTTAGCAATATAGCATAAATTTATATTAAATATGATGTCTTTCAGTAATCATTTTAAAACCAAATCCATATTCATAAAGAACAAACTAACAATGTGTAACTCATATAGACAGGGCACTCTTTAGATGTCTGTTTTCTTTTAAATAATTGCTGCTTGTGCTTTTTTTTTTGTTTAAGGTTCAGATAGACCCATATCTTGAGGACTCTGTTTGTCAAGTCTGCAATGCACAGCCAGGCCCTTTCTTCTGCAGAGATCAGGTAACCAATTACTTTCTTGCTAGTGTCTGATTTTGTGTTGTGGGTTTTTCCAAATGTGAACTAGCAAAACATCCTTTACATGGACTCTGAGAACATTTGAACTAAAAGAGCGAATTCTTATGGAAGAAGGTGATGTAGGAGAAACAATGTGTCTGTCAATAGATCAGCTTTTTTATTTTTTACAAAGTACCCTCTACTCAAGTCCATTTCTATCCTGGACTCATGTAGTTTTGGAAACATCAGGGTTCAGGCACATGCACGCTAAATGTGTCATTATCAAGATTTTTGAAGTAAAAAAAACAACCCATTGTAACGAACCATGAGGTTTACAAGAGGTAAACATTTATATAAGTTTTTGTACAGTAGTTACACACATTTTGTAATGGCTTTCTCAGCATTGTGTCCCCATCGAATAGCCCAATGAGGCTCTAGTAAAAAATCATAATGTTACTATTGCACCATAATGAGACAACACCTGTAGTTTTTTTTTTTTTTTAATTCTGTCAAATCTGTATATGCAATCTCTCCTCAAAGGTTAACTAAACTGGTAACTGTCCCTACTACTTACACTGGAAGACTATCCAGTCTTGGTATTGAAGCAGGTCTTGAAATAAGCATAGGGGCTATTTGCTACCCTTTCTGGAAAGTGCTACTTCTGCTATCCCACATTAGAAAACCTTGTTTTTGCATTCATATTTCTTGAATATATTGCCCTCCTGAATGTCAAATCCTACAGAAGTTTGTCATTTCTTTTTATCCTGAAATGCAAAAAGTCATTAAATGTGTTTCAAATGTTTGCTTGTACTCTAAACATAGCTATATAACGTCCAGGTTTCCACACCCACAGGGAGCTTGCATAACAAAGTACACACAGGCAAGCAGCCAGGTACAGTGTTTACTTTCAAAGGAAATACTTGCTGTAGGATGGAATCACATTGGGTCTGAGCTCACCACTGCATCAGAGCACAAGGATAGACTACATATTCCAGGCTTCTTTGCAACACAGGACCCTCTGAGTATCATACATATGTATCAGCTAACCTATGCTTTCTCCTGATTGGACAAATCTAAATATGAATTCTATGCTAATCTTAGCTGGGAGTTTCAGGGGTTGTCTGCCAAAGCTTCAGTTTGCAAGCTGAGGCTGTTGGTTAACATCGGGGAGAGAATAGCTGTATGCACACTTTTTTTTGGCATGGGGGTAAAAAATACCAAAAACAAGCTTTTACAAACTGATGCATTCATAATCCAGGGAATTTAGATATGCCTTTTGTTTACCATGCACCAGTCTAATCCACACTTGCTACTTTGCTACTATATACCAAAGGATATCAATTTAGAATAAATTCAAGGTACAGTAAACACCACGGTGTCCTCAAATCACCCTCAACTTCACTTTGCAACTCCAAAACCATTTACAAACCTGCTATTCAGCCCTTTTTGGGTACCACTTTTTTTTTAGCCAAATTGCTCAACTAGTAATGAGTGTATTCTGATTGCCACACTTATAAACGCATAGAGTAGCAATGTTTAGAAGCTGCATCATTAAGTTCTATGCTAATGTGTCTCATTAACTTCCTAGGTTTGTTTCAAGTATTTCTGCCGCTCCTGTTGGCACTGGCAGCACTCCATGGAGATTCTGCGCCACCACCGCCCGCTCATGCGCAACCAGAAGAGTCGTGACTCCAGCTAAGGATGTTGTCATGAGACCCTATCTATTCAACTTGTTCCCTCAGCGGAGGTGCTGGTGTGGCAGAAACACCCAGTTTCCCTCCCAGCACGGGGAGCAGTCATATTTTTTGTTTCAATGTTTTCCAGGAATTGAGCAGAAGTCGTGGATCGTGGGGAAGTCACTTTTCTTTTTTTGCACTTGCTGTACCTTGTGATAGGGTTTTTTTTTCCCACTTGTGCACAGTGAATTTTGCTGGGGATTTTTTTTTAAGGTTTTGGGAGGGAATTCTGTCCTCCCAGTAGTTTTTTGCAGTTCCCAGACTGGTCCTCCATAACATTTGCTGAAAGAAAGCAATGCGTGGGCCTTGTTTGTTCTGAAGGTTATGGCTACAGATGCCTCTTTGCCTTGGGTTAATTTTTTTATTAAAGGCGCTTTTTTGTTTTACATTCCTTGCAATACAGCTGATGCAAACGTCATTAAACCCCAATATTTGCAGTTGCCATACAGTGCCTTCCAATTTATTTAATATCCCATCTGAACCACATAAACTAGTTCAGCTGGCTTTTTTACTGTAACACTAAGCAGGATCTGCTCTTTATTTAATCCAAATCATATTTCATATTTTTACCCTGTGTGGGATTTTTACCAGTTCCTTTTTACACTCTTAAAAAAGACGGTTTTTAAGTCCATTATAATTTTTGTTTTCCTTTCCTGGCAGCTTTTAACATTATTGCAACTTTTTCTGTTTCTGGGAGCTGCTGGTTTAGAAGAGAAAAACATGAACATAAATAAAATCTTTGTACTACAGTTTGCAACCAAAAGGACAGACTTAAGATGTTGACTGAACAAGATGATCTGTGTGTGTGTATATAGTTTTAAGGAAGTTTGTTGCACTTTTTTAATTTGCACTTAAGGGGATGGTAGAGTTTTTAATCACTTTCTGTTTGTAATTGGCTGGACAAAAGGGCTGATTTAAGTTTTCTTTTTAAATAATGAGAATGGGGTAGAGGCCAGAGATTAAAACTTTCTCCTGGAGGGAATAAGTGCCCATGCTCTTTGTTTGTGTTTTTTGTTTGTTTTTTCCAGTCAGCTTTTTCGGAAACTGCTGACTATGCAACCTGTTGCAGGCCTTTAAATTATGTCGGTAAACTTTTTTTTTTCTTTCTTTTTTCCCCCCTCTGTTTGTAAGCTCTGTGCCAAAGACCCCACTGTCTGTATCTCTTCCTCCTTCCTGTACACGCTGAGCTAAATATGCACTCCCTAGCTACCCTGACTGGGTATATCTGTGAAGCTGTGTGTAAAGTCTCTACCTCATTGTAGTTATGCAAGCAGAAGATGCACTTACCTACAGATGTGGTGTTTTCGTTTGTTTTTTTTGGCACATAATAAACACGTTGAAGCAGTAACTGTTGTCTGTTTAATTGGTACTAGGTGTTGCACATGGTTTAAGGGTACCTCATTCTGTTAAAGGTACAACATCAAAGTGCAGGTTATTAGTTTTAAAAATCTGAAAATGTCAGAGTACAAAATGCATTGGGAAATTACTTCTCTGGTTTCTGACGTTTTGTGTTTTCTAGTCTAAGAATTTTGTTACCTTAATGATCCATTCCGGATCTGAGCTACACTTAAATATGCTACATGTTATCACCACATCTGCTGCTCCATACAGTCAAAGAATGCTGCAGTGATTTTCAGGACTTCATTTAAAGTTTAAAAACTTGCTTTTCAGTTTTTTTTTTTACAACTTCTCAATTTAACATTGACAACTCTGCACATAGATTGAACTGATGAATAATCATGCCGTTTAAATGGCTGAGGTAGTTTTGGACTTTACTGTCTCTTTAAAAGTACACTGCTGGAATTTAGGAAAATGCCACATAAAATCCTTGTTTCTATAACTTTTTTTAGAATTTGCCTGATATGTAAAACAATTTAAGTACATTGTTTAATATGCTAAATGGAGATGCCCATACAAAGTATGCAGCAGCAAAACAAACTTTAATATGCAGACCTTGCTAGATGTGAAGAAAGCAGTAAATCCTTCACATGTCAAATATATTTAGTTCACCCTTAATTGGCATAAATACATGTGCAAACAGCAGTAAAGCCCATCCTTAGACAAAAAAAATGTTTTTGATTGAAAAAAAAAAAAAATCGAAGCCTTAAACTGCAATAAAAATGATTAGGTTTTCTTGGGAAGGCCTAAAATGTTTGCAGTTGAAAACTTCCACTTAAGTTTGTTAAAATGGAGTACAGCAGGGCCATTGAGGTAAATGGTTTAGCCACAAAAATGTAATTTCATGCTGCTTGTGTATTTTGTTTTTTGCAGTTTTAATAGGAAAATTGCTTTGGCTATTTTGCGCATTATACTATTAGGGCTTACACTTAATTCCTTTGTCAGGTGCCGTATGTGAAGTGATAATCTGTCAGGTCCATATGTCTATACGAAGTCCTTCTTCTGATGGATAACACTGAGGTAGCTGGTTCTCTTTCTTTGTACTAGATTGAGCAAAATGATCGGGAGGGCCACTTTTTTTTTTTTAATGCAGCAAACTTTCTACATTGTTTGGTAATTGAACTTGAAATTGATAATCTATTCTCAAAGTAAACAATGGCTTCTCCTTGGTAGAAATGTGTGAATGTACAGAACCAAAATAAAGGGCCACCATTTAGCTACTGTCACTCAAGTTCCACACTCTGTGAAGCTTGGAAGACACAATGGAAAGTAATAAAGGGATATGGAAGGTTTCTGGACACTCACTCTGTAGTGACAGATGTGTTTTGTCCTAGCCTATCAATGTCAGCAGTATGTATAGTGGTCAGGGATTATTGTAATGCAATTTGGATAAGACACAATTTTACAGTATACAATTTATTTTATAGCTAAATTATTGAATTGGACAAGTATAAACTTATTGCAGAATAGCATCTGAGAATAGCAAAACCAAGAATTAACAATTGGATGGACCGAAACTTGTAAGTTATGATTTTTAGATCACAATATTAAATCGGTGAGCAGTTTAATAAAGTCCTTAGACTATAGAATGGCTTAAAATTGATTGCTCATTTGTTAGCTCATATAGAAATCAATAAGTATTGAAACTTGGATAAACAAGCAGATGTCTATTCCATAGAATGTTTCCAGTATGGAAGCAGTAAATGGAAAAATCTGGTATGAAACCTACATGAGAGCCATAATAGAATATATTCTGAAGTAATAAAAATGGCGGGGTATAATGTAATTTATGGGAAACCACTTTTGTATATAGGTATTTAAGGTGTTTTTATAACAAAATTATTTAACTTTATCAAACTGTCGGATTGCTCTGAGTGGAAACAGATGGTGGATTGGGGCTCATGTCCAGTCCATGACCCCCCCCCCCCCTCAACTGTAACAAAGATTGTATCTGGACAATCTTAATTCTACTATAAAATAAACTTGCAGTCCTAATTTATCCAAAATATTTAGCAAGGAGACCCTTGTCTAAATAGGACTGCTCCTTAATTTTGTTTAGAAGATAAAGTAAAAATCAGAAAAGGAAAAAGGGCAGGAGTTTATGCCAGAGAAACACAGAAAAGCCTGAGCTTCTCCCTCTCCTAAAAGATAAACCCTTTTTCAGTCACAAGACTTATTTCCACCAACTGCAGTAGCCTCCTGCCTTTATTTGTATGTATCTGCATAATTATGTAAGTATATGGTAGCATGGTATTTGACATTCTGCCTGCAAGAGCTGTCTCGTTCCATGCTTTACGCTATAGTCATATGACCTTTGGTCTACAGAAGCGCAAGTACTCTGGTTATATTGATTTTTGTATTGGGGGAGTATAATTATGCTACAGATAGTGGTGAATTATGGTATATATATATTTTTTGACTACTCAACTGCAAGTCTGCTTTAATGACATATAGTAGTCTAAGGCAATAAGGAGTTTAGTATTTAACAACCTTTACATAAGTTATTTCAGGTACTCCCCATATGTAATCATAACTAATTATAAAACCTTTTTAATAACCATAAGAGTACTAAGGATGCGCTTTTTTTCTAGATTGGTTTTAAAATTTAAACTTTTTTGAGCTAATATATAAACACTTTTTTTATCTTCCCAAGGATTAGCAAAGTAATTTTGCCATGAGGGAAGTTATTATGTGATATTAATATGAGACATTATATGCTAATAGCTCTTTAAGAGTATTTACCCATCCATAGGCTATTTTTGTTCCCTTATTTTCCACAATTACTTGTCTACATATTTCCGCCATATTTTGGGTTATTGAATTACACGTGTGTGTGCGCACCTGTGTTGATGATAAAACAATGAAGTATAGAAGAAAGTAGAAACATGGCTTCATCTTTGAGACAGCCTTGAGAAACACAGAACTTTCTTAGCCATCTAAAATTATTTGGTCTAACACTGAAATATTTGAGACCACAATGATTAATTCTTCATGTGAAAAATTAGCACACAAGTATATAGTTCTACAATGGTAACAACCAACAGACAATCATATAAAGTAGACAATATATGATCTCTTATCTACAAATGTCACAACATGTGCATGTTTCTTGACTGCTTTAAAAAAACAAAAACAAATGAGGTCTGTTTTACAAAGTACATAAAGGGATATGTATTTTACTTGTATATAATATACCCATGAATTTACTTTATAAAGAGCCGCCATGATCTACTCATGTAAGAATATTGCATATTTCTGCACCACAAATCACTTTCATATGAGTATCATGGCAGATTGTACATTACAAGTGGTGTACAGAGGTTCTTCTGCTTGTAGAATTGGACTTGTACCCCTGGTAGGATTTTTGTTTTTCCTCTTTTCCCAAATCAAGAGGGCTACCACTGACCGTGGCCATGAGGGTCAGGCATAATATAGAGCCTCTTAATCCACACAATCCGGTTTCTCTGAAGGAATGCCAAGGGTTACTCAATTTGGCCATTAAGTTCCCCTGAAGATGCTTGCAGTGGGACCTTTTTACAGTGGGTCACATATATCCACGGGATTTTTCTGCTGTAGGGGTTGCTAGTAGGACCTGTTAGAGACCTTCCCACCTGGTGTCTGCCCAGTTTTTTTTATTTTTCCTCTTGATTTTGAGGATCCACTCTCCAGGTTTTATTAATGTGGGCAGCTTGCGATGTTCTTGAGTGACAGGTAATTTCTCTTTTGATCAACATTTTCTTGCATGTAATCTGCAAAATTTTCACTTATTCCTTTTGTCATGGTTCACAAAAGGTCTCCGGTGAGGTAAATAAAGTCTACCATACAGTATTTCAAAAGGTGTTTTTTGTAGGTATAATATGTAGGTAAAATATGCACATCATTACCAAAGGTAGATGGTATATCTGGTTTTCCTGTTTCTGCCATTGTCTGTCTTTGGGTTTTATGGTGCCATTTGTTCTTTCTACGAACCCTGCAAGTTGTAGGTGGTATGAGCAATGGTATTTCAATTCTAAGTGTAATGCTTTCCCTAGATGCGTTTTTACAAAATCTGTCCATTATCACTATGGATCTTTTCTGGTACCCCAAATCTAGATATTATTTGGGTTATTAGGGCTTTTGCTACTGTAAGAGCATCTGGATGTGTACATGGTGTTTTCACCCAACTGGAAAACATGGCTATCACTAAACAATACTTTTTTCCCTTCACATTTTAAGTTCAACGAAGTTCATGCAAATGACTTGGAATGGGTAAACTGGTGAAGGAAACCATCAGCTTTTCGGTCTCACATTTCCTGGTGGATTATGCTTTGCACACACAACTAGTGATGTCGCGAACATCAAATTTTCGGTTCGCGAACAGGCGCGCAAACTTCCATCAAATGTTTGCGAACGGGCGAACCTCCATAGACTTCAATGGGCAGGCGAATTTCAAAACCCACAGGAACTCTTTCTGGCCACAATAGTGATGGGAAAGTAGTTTCAAGGTCACTAACACCCAACTCCCACGGAAAATTACATAGTTGATGCAGAGTCTGGTTTTAAGCCATAAAGGGCATAAATCGCCTAACATTCCTAAATTGTTTGGAATAACATGCTTTAAAACATCAGGTATGATGTTGTATCGATCAGGTAGTGTAAGGGTTACACCCGCTTAACAGTAACAGACCAATCTCCCTGTTTAATGCACCGCAAACAACTTCAAACAGTCCCTTTGCACAACCGCAAACTCCCCATTTGCACAAGATTGGATACCAAGCTAGCCATGTCCCGTTCTTTGTCCTCACTGTCATTGAAGGTCTCTTCCTCCACCCAGCCACCAAGGGTCCCCGAAAGGTGACAACAAGCCCCCTGGGACGCCTGCTGTGTTTGGTCTTCCACCTCCTCAAAGCCACCTTCCTCCTCTGACTCTTCTTCAGACTCCTCTCTCTGTGTTGCCTCTGTCTGCGTTATTATAAGGTAGTACTATTCCTATCGGTTTAATCCCTGTTACGTCCACTATTAGGGGACGTGTATATGGCCGGTCCTCCCACTTCAAATTTGGGGCACTGCGCGTGCAATCTAAGGTGCCACCAGATATGAGTTGGCAGAGTAGGCCTCACACACACACACCTGTAGGCAGGCAACTGATATTCAATCGATTACACTCAAAGTGTTGTTTTATGTCACTGTACACTACAGTTGCACCAGATATGACGTATCACTGTGCACTGGCAAAAGTTGGCAGAGTAGATGCAATAGGCTTCATACACATGCCTGTAGGCAGGCAATTGCTATTCAATCTATTACAGTCAAAAAAGTGTTTTATTTCACTAAGAGGAATTGTTCAAATGGCTAAGTGGATGTAGTTTAAGCTATTATTGTAAACCATAAATGGCCTCAAAAGGATAAAATACAATAGACAAGATATATGTACTCAACACCAAAAATATATATGATAAATTGGAGAGGTATGGAACTGTCCATGTGTACGGATAAATACGTGGATACTATTGTATATGGATAATTCCCAACGATATCCTATTGGATATAGTAATAGCTTCCCTCATATGGCAAATAAATTGCTTAATCCTTGGGGAGCTATAACCTATTTTAATAGCTAAAACTAATTGTATAAAACAACAAAAAGGAAAAAAGATAAGTGCAAATACCTACAGGTTGGGAACAAAAAAAGAGAAAAAGAGTAAACCAAATAACAAATATATTGATGTTATTGGTCAATACTTAGGAGGGAGTGTATAAATCTATTTTATATGGGTAAAGGTTCATGAAAAAAACATTTCCAATGTTCTCCATGTTAATTCACCACATCTTCATTAATGCACAACATGCAATTCTAAATGGTGATATTCCTAGATACCATAGGTAAATACAATTGGTTATATACAAATTTGAGCTAATCATTTAAACACTCTCTCAGTTCAATATACCAAGCCTAAGTAATTGCATTTATCTTTTAGAAGTAGTCCCGACGGCTCGTTTCGCCCTTCTTAGGGCTTACTCATGGGTTAATGAACTTCATTTCCATGGTGCTTATATAGCACCTGCTATCCACTAATTGCCGATATTGAAGCCACCTCATTGGTCCGTTGAACAGCGTGGTGACGTTGTGCGTATTACTACGTCACCACGTTGTCCGCGTTTTGCCAGTCATTTGCGTTTTTTGCCATCCAAGGTTGTTGTTCAGTCGCGTGATGACGTCACTACGTCGCCACGCGCATTGCATCCTTGGGAAATAACGCTGCTGCATATTTATTGATGCCTAGTTGTGCAATAGATGTCTCTTTTAAGGAGAATCGTTCCAATAAATTAATACTGGCTACAACTATAGAAATGTTCAAACTTGAAAGAAAAATATAGAACATTATTGGACCAAACATATACAAATTGCACGTATCTATGGCTATAATAATGAGACAATACCATATCCCTCCCCGTCATAGATGATTGTAAAAATAGTGACTGTGCTATAAATTTGATAGATCTAAAGTAAAAATGGGATCTGTGAAAGAATTGTAAGAGGTAATGCTACCTAAAAATTGGATAAAATACTAAGGGCCTCATTCAATTGCGATTTGGCCAATTGAATAGTGCTCTAAATAAGCATATACCATATTTTTTTAAAGAAGTTTTTAGTTCGTGAAAACTTTGCTTTTGGATAGATGCTTACTAACTAAAAACTTCTTTAAAAAAAATATGTTATGTTCTTATTTAGAGGCCTATTCAATTGGCCAAATTGCAATTGAATGAGGCCCTAGGTGTGTGTGTAGGGAAAAGCGTGTATGGATGATCCTACTAATGACTGAATTCTGGAAGCATATATAATGCTTAAAAACTATAAAATGTGAAAGTGTGATACTCTGAAAATAAGGAAGGTAACTATCTGTGATGGATCTAATATATTATTGAAAATTGGGACGATGGTGAATAAGTATGAAAGGGGTGATAATGTTGTCCTAAAATTATATTACATGCCCTATCATTGATATGACCTTTATGTAAAGTATAGTTCAATATCCTATCTTCTTTTTAAAGAAAAGCTGAATATGTGAAGCCTTCATTGAGTCCTCGAGGGCTTTGTGTATCTAGTTCAAATATCCATTTGCTTTCCAATTTCAGCAGTTTTTTGTCCAGGTCTCCTCCTCTAGGTCCCTGTTGGATATGATCTATTACTGAAAATGTCATAACGCAAGGTTTATTGCCATGAAATAACTTTATGTGGCGAGATACAGGAGTATCTAGCTCTTTGATAATTGAATATGTGTGCTCTAAAATGCGTCTTTGTAATTGACGTATTGTTTTTCCCACATATAACTTAGGGCATGGACATGTCATTATGTAAATAACGTGTGTGGAACTACAATTGATAAAGTTCCTTATTGGATAATTAATTTGAGTATTTGGATCAACAAATTCTTTACTTGGCTTAATAAATTTGCAGGCTTTGCATCTTCCACATCTAAATAACCCTTTTATAGGGGAAAGCCATGATGTTTTATTTGATGATTTGTAAAAACTCCTTACAAGTTCATCTTTTATACTCTTGTTTTTGCGGTATGTGATGGATGCTCTTTAAGGGAGGCTGGATTGTAAAATTGGATCATGTCTAATTATGTGCCAATGTTTATTTAGTACTTCTTTGATTTTTTTCCAGTCCTACCGAATGTCATTATACATCTTATCTGGTTCTCCTCCTGTTGTTCTTTTTTGGTATATAGAAGATCTTTTCTATCTGATTCTAATGCTCTTTTGTATGCCCTCTTAAGTGTACGGTATTCCTTAATTGGTCAGCTTGATTCTTAAAGTCCACTGAATTATTACAGTTTCTTTTTATTCGTAAATATTGACTTGTAGGGATGCCTGACTTCAGAGCTCTTGGATGTTGGCTAGACCATTTCAATAAAGAGTTGGTCGCTGTTGGTTTTGTATACGTCAATGTATTTATTTTTCCCATAAGATCTTTTGTTATTATCAGATCTAGAAATTCGACCCTGTCTTTGTTTACGACATGAGTAAATTTCAGGCCTTGGGGATTTTGATTCAATTCCATCATGGATTTGCCAAATTCCATTGTATCTCCAGTCCAGAATAACAATATATCATCGATGAATCGATGCCAAGTAAGGATTTTTCCACTATATTGAGACATGTTTTCTGAAAATACATAGTTCTTTTCCCAAAAGCCTAAGAATAAATTTGCGTAATTTGGAGCACATGGAGTACCCATAGCTGTTCCATTTATTTGGTGGTACCAACGGTTGTTAAAAATAAAAAAGTTCCTTGTTAGGACAAACCTGAGTAAAGATACAATAAAGTTGTTCATCGGTCTGCACTTAATCGGTTTCATACTTAGATAATATTCCACAGCTTTAATTCCTTGATCATGTGGAATGCTGGAATATAATTGTTCGACATCTATCGATATTAATAGAGTTTCTTCGGGAACTATGATGTCATCTAAGTGTTTTAGCAGATCCAATGTGTCTTTCAAATATGAAGGAATTGTTGTTACAATGTCTTTAAGATAATCATTAACATATTCGCTGATCTTCTCCGTAAGACATCCATTTCCTGACACTATTGGACGGCCAGGTATGGGTCTTTTGTTTTTATGGACCTTTGGTAGTGAATAAAAGGTTGCTACCCTCGGCCATTTTGGAGATAGATGTTCATAAGTGTTTTGATCAATGATCTTTTCTTGTTTTGCCGAATTCAGTAAGTGTTTTAACTCTTTTTGAAATTCACACATAGGATTATTTTGCAAAACTCTGTACGTTAATGCATCTGATAACAATTTATCACACATTTGTAGATATTCTTGTTGTTCCAGAATCACTGTGTTTCCTCCTTTATCCGCTGGTTTGATTACCACATTGCTTTTCTTCAACTCATGTAATGCCTTAAATTCCTGGGTGTTTAAGTTATATTTTTCATTTTGAACCGGATTCAACTCAGGATTGAACACCCTTTTTAGGTCTTCTGTTACTAAATCCAAAAACACTTGAATATTGGCATATTGTTTAAAATCAGGTGTAAAGGTGGTTTTATTTTTTCTCTTTGTTTCATGTAAAGATGAATCATCATCTTCTTGTTCATCTATTAAAGACAACATGATTTCAAAGGTTTCTATATCTTCGTTATTTACACCCAATTGGGTCAGTTCTCTGTCTTTCTTTAGAGTGAAGAATTTCTTTAGCGCTAGTTTTCTTGCAAACAGATTTATATCCTTTACATTTTCAAATAAATTTGAATTACTTGTGGGTACAAAGGAAAGTCCCTTTGACAACAATGATTTGTGGGCATCCTTTAAATCGAATTGTGATAAGTTTATTACTGTTGTTTCTTCAGTTTCAAACTTAGATTCATAGACAATATCTTCTTTCGCCATGATGGTACTCCCATTATTTGATTTTTTTTAATTTTTTAAATTTTTTATATTCACACTGGGAATTTCATTCGATCTTTCACTAATTACTGATTTTTCCTGGGGCGCGTGGTATAATGGCGTTTTTGGACGCGCCTCTCCCTAAAAAATAATGTTCCATTGTTGTTTGGTTTGATCCAGATCGTGTAGTAGGACCTGTATTATTTCCTCCTCTTGAATAATCATATTTGGAAGATTTATGTCGGTATAGAGTATCTTCTCTCTCTGACGCCTCAGCTTCTGAGGAGCTTATATCGTTATTGCTTGGATGTTCTCGTCCGACAAATTTATAGACTCTTCCTGCTTTATAGTCATTGCTGTCACGTTGGAACTTCCTCTGTTTTCTACTAATAAGTTCTTTTTTAAATTTCTCTATATTATTGTGTAATTTCATATCATAAGCTGCATATTCTGTGTTTTGTTGAAATTTTATAAAATTTGCTTGGCAATCTGTAACAGTTTTTTTTGTGGTTTCCAGATTCTTTTTTTCTGTTTCAAGAATTAGATTTATTAGGTCATTAGAACATTTTTCTACAATTTCAGTCCACTTTGTGACAAATGTTTCTTCCAACAAATGAGATGCCGGTGCTAATTGTATTCTCAGTCCTCTAGGGACCATTTTAGATTTGAGATAATTTTGTAAACTTGATATCTCCCAAATAGTTCTGATTTGTTTTTTAAGTGCTTTTAATAATTCTTTGGAAGTTTCTACTATGTTGATATCTTGCATAGTTTTAGTTGTTGTTGTCTCTTTAATAGAAAATGTGGATTCAGCTTCCTTAATTCGCACATAATTAGACATGATCCAATTTTACAATCCAGCCTCCCTGAAAGAGCATCCATCACATACCGCAAAAACAAGAGTATAAAAGATGAACTTGTAAGGAGTATTTACAAATCATCAAATAAAACATCATGGCTTTCCCCTATAAAAGGGTTATTTAGTGGAAGATACAAAGCCTGCAAATTTATTAAGCCAAGTAAAGAATTTGTTGATCCAAATACTCAAATTAATTATCCAATAAGGAACTTTATCAATTGTAGTTCCACACACGTTATTTACATAATGACATGTCCATGCCCTAAGTTATATGTGGGAAAAACAATACGTCAATTACGAAGACGCATTTTAGAGCACACATATTCAATTATCAAAGAGCTAGATACTCCTGTATCTCGCCACATAAAGTTATTTCATGGCAATAAACCTTGCGTTATGACATTTTCAGTAATAGATCATATCCAACAGGGACCCAGAGGAGGAGACCTGGACAAAGAACTGCTGAAATTGGAAAGCAAATGGATATTTGAACTAGATACACAAAGCCCTCGAGGACTCAATGAAGGCTTCACATATTCAGCTTTTCTTTAAAAAGAAGATAGGATATTGAACTATACTTTACATAAAGGTCATATCAATGATAGGGCATGTAATATAATTTTAGGACAACATTATCACCCCTTTCATACTTATTCACCATCGTCCCAATTTTCAATAATATATTAGATCCATCACAGATAGTTACCTTCCTTATTTTCAGAGTATCACACTTTCACATTTTATAGTTTTTAGGCATTATATATGCTTCCAGAATTCAGTCATTAGTAGGATCATCCATACACGCTTTTCCCTACACACACACCTAGTATTTTATCCAAATTTTAGGTAGCATTACCTCTTACAATTCTTTCACAGATCCCATTTTTACTTTAGATCTATCAAATTTATAGCACAGTCACTATTTTTACATTCATCTATGAGGGGGAGGGATATGGTATTGTCTCATTATTATAGCCATAGATACGTGCAATTTGTATATGTTTGGTCCAATAATGTTCTATATTTTTCTTTCAAGTTTGAACATTTCTATAGTTGTAGCCAGTATTAATTTATTGGAACGATTCTCCTTAAAAGGGACATCTATTGCACAACTAGGCATCAATAAATATGCCTAATATTTCCCAAGGATGCAATGCGCGTGGCGACATAGTGACGTCATCACGCGACTGAATAACAATCTTGGATGGCAAAAAACGCAAATGACTGGCAAAACGCGGACAACGTGGTGACGTCGTAATACGCACAACGTCACCACGCTGTTCAACGGACCAATGAGGTGGCTTCAATATCGGCAATTAGTGGATAGCAGGTGCTATATAAGCACCATGGAAATGAAGTTCATTAACCCATGAGTAAGCCCTAAGAAGGGCGAAACGAGCCGTCGGGACTACTTCTAAAAGATAAGTGCAATTACTTAGGCTTGGTATATTGAACTGAGAGATCATATATATTTTGGGTGTGAAGAGTACATATATCTTGTCTATTGTATTTTATCCTTTTGAGGCCATTTATGGTTTACAATAATAGCTTAAACTACATCCACTTAGCCATTTGAACAATTCCTGTTCTTGTTATAACTTATTTATCCATACTAGAGTGTTAAGCACTCAGGAATTATCATATAGTGATCACATTTATTTATTTCACTAAGCACAATATAAGCTGTTAGTTGTTAGCCTGTCACACACACACACGCTGGCAGGCAGGCATATGTAATTAGATTACACAGAAAAAAATTATAAAATAAAATAAATGGTGTTCTAGCCCTAAAAAGGGCTTTTTGGGTTGCTGTCCTTGATGCAGGTATCACATGAGTCCTTCAGGTCTGTAGTGGAAGCTAAATACACAGCCTGGCTATATATTTCCCTATTAAATCTCCAGCAGCTACACTATCTGTACTCTCACAACGAATGCAGCTTCAGAATGATTCTAAAATGTATGCTGTCCCTCAGATGGAAGGCCCGGGAAGGGAGTGTAGGCTGCTGATTGGCTGGAATGTGTCTGCTGACTGTGAGGCTGTGAGGATCAAAGTTTCCTCGATGATTAAGTATAGGGGGCGAACCGAAAAGCGCATGTGTTCGCAATCCGCTCCGAACGCAAACATGCCAAAATCGCCTCGAATATTCCGCGGGCGAACTATCCGCGACATCTCTACATACAATGCTTCCCGTACACTTTTTTTTAATAGTTTGGGAAACCATATGCTGTAAATACTTTATACTGCTACCATCCCCCCTTTTGAGACATGGTTTATCCCATGGCTCAATATTGCTTTTCTGTGTAGGTTGCGGGGGAGGACAGGTTTTCCCAGTGGACATATGTAGACCCCTTCTTTGTTTTGCTTAACCCCTTATGTAATCCAGTATGCTTTTTCGGTTTCTGATGAGCCTTCTTGCATTTGTTTAAGGATGCCATGGTCTTTCTGTGTGTTTGTCTTGATAGACGCACAATGGAAGCAGCTATTTTTGGTTTCTGCGCTACCTTCTTTGCTTCCTCATCTGCTTTTCTGTTTCCTTTTCAAATGGAATCCGTGCCTGTGGTGTGTGCTGCGCACTTACATATTGCTAATCGCTTAGGGAAGTCTATTGCATCCTGTAAGGAGAGGATTATATCTTTATGTTGGATTGGCTTACCAGTTGAGGTAAAATTCCTCTTTCCACAACTGAGCAAACCCATGGACGGTGGAAAATGCATATTGACTGTCAATGTTTATGTTCACAAGTTTTTGCCTTCAGATAACTTGCGTGCTTCTGTAAGTGCTATTGGCTCCACTGCCTGTGCTGAGGTGTGAAGGCAGCTTCTCTGCTTTTAATACTTTATTTTCTGTCACTACAGCATACCCTGATGCATTTGTACCATCTGGGTTCTTTTTACAGGACCCGTCTACAAATATAGTGATATCTGGATTGTCATATGGAGTATCTTTTAGATCAAGTCTAGGTAATATTACAGTCTCAATTGCCTCCATGCAACTATGCCCTGTGCCTTCTCTGGGAATGGAGATTAATGCGGTGGGGTTCAGAGTAGTGCAGGATTCTATGATGAGATGTGGTTGGAGTGCAAAGTGGTCATACAAGAGTTGCCTTCTCGGTGATAGACATGACCGTTTACTTTAAGGGGTACTTACCGGGGTTCTTTATTCGTCTAGTAATTTGAGTGTTTGTAGTCCCACTTTCTTAGCACTGATCTACCTGCTCCTGAGTGACACAAACATGTAATGCAGCGTCCCACTATTTATAATTCAATTTCAGGCTGTCCTTCCATGCTTAACCACATTTCTACATTGTTTAAAGCTAAAAAGTCTAATTGTTTCTCAACTTCTGACTCAGCCTTTTCTATTACAGTAACAGTAGGTGTATTAGATTTATATGACCTTGAGTCTGGTGGTCTAGTCATTGTCCTTGTCGGTCCCCTTCCTCCGCTCCACCTCCACATCCCCTCCGGTCTCCTTTGTGTTTTTTTTTTCTTTGGACAGTCACAGTGACCTTTTTCTCTCCACATACGTAGCATGCACTTCCTCTTTGCCCAATTTCGGGTGACTGTCCTCCTCTCGCACTTTGTTTCCGATCATGGTTGCCGCGGAAAAAAACATTAGTATAATTATTTTGTTTATGTATCACATATACTTGTTTTGGTTTGCTATCTGTCCTTTTCTGCTTTTTCTCCCTTGCCTTCTTACATTGTTCTTCAGCATGCCTAGCATAGTCTATAGTCTCCCTCAAGGGACACGTCCTATAAGTTATTTGATGTTTTACAACAAAATCTCTGATTTCGGAATGGCATCCTCTTGAGAATGCATTTTTAAGTTGTTGTGCATATGGGCCTGGATCTTCATAGGGCTCCCCGCTGTGGCTATCAAACACTGTTCTCAGTCTGCCCAGATATTGTTCTACTTCCTCATACATTCGTAAATTTTTGTCCAGTCTGCATGTTCCCGGTGTCGGTCTGCCACTCTTTGCAACAAAGCCTGTGAGTGTTATCTTAGGTTATCTGAATCAAAAGCTAAGGGTTGTGGGGATTTTGTGTCTAGCAAATTCCAATCCTCCTCCGTTAATATCCAGTCTGGTCCCAGAATCTGTCTCCTGCGCCTTTCACTTTCTGTTCAATTTAATTTAATAATTTGGATCAGCCTTTAAAACTTCAATCTATATTTACCAATATTATCTTTGGGGGTTGGGATTCCCTCTACTGTTGCGCTTACATCTGCGTCTGTCCATGCTCTGTATACTAGCATAGTGGGTCCCTGACTCCTCCTCCTCCCCCCCCCCAACAAATATTTTCCCCTGCCCTCCCCACCAACGTTTTCCTCTGGGCTTTCTATAAGAGGGTACAATGAGGAAGATGAAACGGCGCACTTTCCGCCATAGGTGTTCTGTGGAGGTTGCCTATCACTCTGCGACCTTTCCAGTGGCTGGGGTGATCTGTGAGGAGGAGGTATTCTTTCCTCCGGGGGCGCAAGGGTGAGTCCTCTTCTGGAGCCTTGGTAGGTAGAGCTGGCTGCGGAGTGGGGACTGTTACAGGCCTCGTTGGTCTTAGCACAAAGCCTTCATCATCCTCAGAATAAGAGGAAACATTATTCACACCACATTGTTTCAGTACCTTGCAGGCAAGTTCACGTGTTTGCTTTTATCCTATTTTCCATTTCCCGAAACAAGTTCTCATCTTCACTACTAAGTCTACAATTCTTATTAAAGTGAGGTGGGTTATGAATGTATTCTGTAGAATGCAGCATAACCCACCTAGCAAAAACGATTGCATGAAAACAAGCAAGCCGTTTTTGCATAAAAAAAAAAAAAAAAAGGTGTTGGGGGTGATGTTTACACTCTTAGCAGCTTCTGTAATTGCTTCAGCGGCTGCTGTAAGCCGCCATCATGGGTACACTCGTGTCTTGCGCATGTGCGTGCTGATTGTTTTTTCAGCCAATCACCATAGAGCGGTCACTGCCCCTTCCGATTATCTCCGTGCACAGCTGGGAGGGAGGAGGGAGCAGAGGGGGAGGTAGGAGGGAAGAGGGGGAGCTACTTTGCACCTTTGAGGTGCCCCTACTGACCTCCCGTGGCTCCCCCGAGGGTCCTCTGTGGCCCCCATGTCCCTCCCCTGTGGCCCCCTGGCTCCATTGTGGCCCTCCCTTGGCCCCCACATCCCTCCCTTGGCACCCATGGTCCCTGTGGCCCCTGCAGCCCTCCCACGGGACCCCTGCAGCCCCCAAAGCCCCCTGTGTGTCCGCGTATCTTCTGTGACTCCTGTAGCCCCCGCAGGTATTCTATGGCCCCTGCGGATATCTGTGGCCCCTCCTGGTCCTCTTATGGTCCGCTGTGGCAACCCACAGGCCCCATGGGCTTACTGTGCATCCTGCAGGCCATGTGGCTCCCCATGGTCTCCTGTGTTCTACTTCAGCCTCCTGTTGCCCCTGGCGCACCTCTCCGGCTTCCCTCAGCCAACTGTCTGCTTCCTCGGGCCCTCTGCTGCCCCCTGTGGCCTCCCGTGGAAGCCAGTGGACCTCTGCTGCCTCTGCCTTTTGTGGCCCCCTCGTTCACGGCCCCTGGGGCCCCCTGCAGACCACTACAGCCTCCCTTTGCCTTTTGTGGCTTACTCCCTCCTTGCGCCCCCCTGTGGACCTCTGTGGCCCCCCTTTGCTCTCTGGCCCTTCTGTGGCCCCTCCTCACCACAAAAAGTGGAGTGCAGCATCGGGCAGGTAAGAAAGTATTTATACAGGTGTGTGTGTGTGTGTTAGGAGCCAGCAGTAAAACTATAGGATTTCCTTCACTGCTGGTGTTTATCAAGCTCTTTATTAAACATACAACACAATCACCAAATGCTCGCCTTGATTCTATGTCTTGTATTTGAATTGTATAAAAAGATTCAGCTGAAGAGCATTGCCTTTGAAAAGTAGAATGCAGCATCGGGCAGGTAAGAAAGTATTTATACAGGTGTGTGTATATGTTTGTAATTCTCCAGGGCTGGGGGGCAATTCTCTGTGGTTGGTGGAGGTCACGGAGCAATTCTCCAGGGCTGGGGGGCAATTCTCTGGGGTTGGTGGAGGTCACGGAGCAATTCTCCAGGGCTGGAGGGCAATTCTCTGGGGTTGGTGGAGGTCACTGGGCAATTCTCCAGGGCTGGGGGGCATTTCACTGGGGCTGGGGGAGGTGATAGAGAAATTCCCTGGGTCTGGGGGCAATTCTCTGGGGCTGGGGGAGGTCACAGGGCAATACTATGGGGCTGGGAGGAAATTCTCTGCGGCTGGGGGAGGTCACAGGGCAATTCTCTGGGGCTGGGGGAGGTTACACGACAATTCTCTGGGGCTGGGGGGAGTATAACCTGCGATGTAGATAAAACAATCAGTGAATAAAGGGACAGAAATCTAAAGAAAAGGCAATTCTCTGCGGGTGGGGGGCAATTCTCTGGGGCTGTGGGGCAATTCACTGTGGCTGGGGGAGGTGATGGGGAAATTCTCTGGGGCTGGGAGCAATTCTCTGGGGCTGGGGGGCAATTCTCTCGGGCTGGGGAGAGGTCACGCGGCAATTCCCTGGGTCTGGGGGGGGGAACAATTCACTGGGGCTGGGGAGGTCACGGGGCAATTCTCTGGGGTTGGTGGAGGTCACTGGGCAATTCTCTGGGGTTGGTAGGGGTCACGGGGCAATTCTCTGGGGCTGGGGGAGGTCACGGGGCAATTCACTGGGGCTGGGGGAGGTTACAGGGCAATTCTCTGCCGCTGGGGGGCAATTCTCTGGGGCTAGTGGGCAATTCACTGGGGCTGGAGGAGGTGATGGGGAAATTCTCTTGGGCTGGGGGAGGTCACAGGGTAATTCTATGGGGCTGGGAGGCAATTCTCTGGAGTTGTGGGAGGTTATGGGGCAATTCTTTGGGGTTGGGGGCAATTTACTGGGGCTGGTGAAGGTTATGGGGCAATTCTTTGGGGTTGGGGACAATTCACTGGGGCTGGTGGAGGTCACAGGGCAATTCTCTGGGGCGGGGGCAATTCACTAGGGCTGGTGGAGGTCACGGGGCAATTCTCTGGGGATTGGTCAATTCTCTGGGGATTGCGGTCAATTCTCAGGGGCTGGGGAGGTGATGGTGCAATTCTGTGGGGCTGGGGGAGGTCACGGGGCAATTCTCCTGGGGCTGGGGGACATCACAGGGCAATACTATGGGGCTGGGAGGAAATTCTCTGGGGCTGGGGGAGTATAACCTCGGATGTAGATAAAACAATCAGTGAATAAAAACAGAAGGAGGGGCAATTCTCTGGGGCTGGGGGGCAATTCTATGGGGCTGGGGAGGTGATGATGCAATTCTGTGGGGCTGGGGGAGGTCACGGGGCAATTCTCCTGGGGCTGGGGGAGGTCACAGGGCAATACTATGGGGCTGGGAGGAAATTCTCTGGGGCTGGGGGAGGTCACGGGGCAATTCTATGGGGCTGGGGGAGATCACAGGGCAATACTATGGGGCTGGGAGGAAATTCTCTGGGGCTGGGGGGAGTATAACCTGGTATGTAGATAAAACAATCAGTGAATAAAGACAGAAGGAAAGGCAATTCTCTGCGGGTGCGGGGCAATTCTCTGGGGCTGGGGAGGTGATGGGGCAATTCCCTGGGGCTAGGGGAGGTGATGGGGAAATTCTCTGGGGCTGGGAGCAATTCTCTGGGGCTGGGGGGGTCACGGGGCAATTCTCTGGAGTTGGGGGGCAAATCTCTCGGGCTGGTGGGAGGTCACGCGGCAATTCACTGGGGCTGGGGAGGTCACCGGGCAATTCTCTGCGGCTGGGGGGCAATTCTCTAATGCTGTGGGGCAATTCTCTGGAGTTGGTGGAGGTCACGGGGCAATTCTCTGGGGCTGGGGGATCTCACGGGGCAATTCACTGGGTCTGGGGGAGGTCACGGGGGAATTCTATGGGGTTGGGGGGCAATTCTCTGGGGTTGGTGGAGGTCACGGGGCAATTCTTTGGGGTTGGTGGAGGTCACGGGGCAGTTCTCTGGGGCTGGGGGAGGTCACAGGGCCATTCACTGGGTTTGTGGGAGGTCACTGGGCAATTCTCTAATGCTGTGGGGCAATTCTCTGGGGTTGATGGAGGTCACGGGGCAATTCTCTGGGGCTGGGGGATCTCACAAGGCAATTCACTGGGTCTGGAGGAGGTCATGGGTCAATTCTCTGGGGTTGACGGGCAATTCTCTAGGGTTGGCTGAGGTCACGGGCAATTCTCTGGGATTGGTGGAGGTCACGGGGCAATTCTCTAGGGCTGGGGGGAGGTCACGCTGGAATTCCCTGGGGCTGGGGGGGCAATTCACTGGGGCTGGGGAGGTCACGGGGCAATTCTCTGGGGTTGGGGGCAATTCTCTGGGGTTGGTGGAGGTCACGGGGCAATTTTCTGGGGCTGGGGGGAGGTCATGTGGCAATTCCCTGGGGCTGGGGGGGCAATTCACTGGGGCTGGGGAGGTCACGGGGCAATTCTCTGGGGTTGGGGGGCAATTCTCTAATGCTGTGGGGCAATTCTCTGGGGTTGATGGAGGTCACGGGGCAATTCTCTGGGGCTGGGGGATCTCACGAGGCAATTCACTGGGTCTGGGGGAGGTCATGGGGCAATTCTCTGGGGTTGGCGGGCAATTCTCTAGGGTTGGCTGGGTCACGGGCAATTCTCTGGGGTTGGTGGAGGTCACGGGGCAATTCTCTAGGGCTGGGGGGAGGTCACGCTGCAATTCCCTGGGGCTGGGGGGGCAATTCACTGGGGCTGGGGAGGTCACGGGGCAATTCTCTGGGGTTGGGGGGCAATTCTCTGGGGTTGGTGGAGGTCACGGGGCAATTTTCTGGGGCTGGGGGGAGGTCACGTGGCAATTCCCTGGGGCTGGGGGGGCAATTCACTGGGGCTGGGGAGGTCACGGGGCAATTCTCTGGGGCTGGGGGATCTCACGAGGCAATTCACTGGGTCTGGGGGAGGTCATGGGGCAATTCTCTGGGGTTGGCGGGCAATTCTCTAGGGTTGGCTGAGTTCACGGGCAATTCTCTGGGGTTGGTGGAGGTCACGGGGCAATTCTCTAGGGCTGGGGGGAGGTCACGCTGCAATTCCCTGGGGCTGGTGGGGGCAATTCACTGGGGCTGGGGAGGTCATGGGGCAATTCTCTGGGGTTGGGGGGCAATTCTCTGGGGTTGGTGGAGGTCACGGGGCAATTTTCTGGGGCTGGGGGGAGGTCACGTGGCAATTCCCTGGGGCTGGGGGGGGCAATTCACTGGGGCTGGGGAGGTCACGGGGCAATTCTCTGGGGTTGGGGGACAATTCTCTGGGGTTGGTGGAGGTCACGGGGCAATTTTCTGGGGCTGGGGGGAGGTCACGTGGCAATTCCCTGGGGCTGGGGGGGCAATTCACTGGGGCTGGGGAGGTCACGGGGCAATTCTCTGGGGTTGGGGGACAATTCTCTGGGGTTGGTGGAGGTCACGGGGCAATTTTCTGGGGCTGGGGGGAGGTCACGTGGCAATTCCCTGGGGCTGGGGGGGCAATTCACTGGGGCTGGGGAGGTCACGGGGCAATTCTCTGGGGTTGGGGGACAATTCTCTGGGGTTGGTGGAGGTCTGGGGGCAATTCCCTGGGGCTGGGGGAGGTCAAGGGGCAATTCACTGGGTCTGGGGGAGGTTACAGGGCAATTCTCTGCGGCTGGGGGGCAATTCTCTGGGGCTGGTGGGCAATTCACTGGGGCTGGAGGAGGTGATGGGGAAATTCTCTTGGGCTGGGGGAGGTCACAGGGTAATTCTATGGGGCTGGGAGGCAATTCTCTGGAGTTGGGGGAGTTATGGGGCAATTCTTTGGGGTTGGGGGCAATTCACTGGGGCTGGTGAAGGTTATGGGGCAATTCTTTGGTGTTGGGTGCAATTCTCTGGGGTTGGTGGAGGTCACGGGGCAATTCTTTGGGGTTGGTGGAGGTCACGGGGCAATTCTTTGGGGTTGGGGGCAATTCTCTGGGGTTGGTGGAGGTCACAGGGCAATTCTCTGGGGTTGGTGGAAGTCACGGGGCAATTCTCTGGGGCTGGGTGGCAATTCTCTGGGGCTGGGGGAGGTCACACGGTAATTCTCTGCCGCTGGGGGAGATCACGGAGCAGTTCTCTGGGTGCTGAAGGAGGTGATGGGGCAATTTTCTGGGGCTGTGGGGGAATTCTCTGGGGCTGGTGGGCAATTCATTGGGGCTTGTGGAGGTCACAGGGTAGTTCTATGAGGCTGAGGGAGGTTACAGGGAAATTCTCTGGGGCTGGTGGACACTTCACTGGGGCTGGGGGAGGTGATGGGGAAATTCTCTGGGCCTGGGGGAGGTCACAGGGCAATACTATGGGTCTGGGAGGCAATTCTCTGGGGTTGCGGGAGGTCACACAGCAATTCTCTGAGGCTAGGGGACATCACGGGGCAATTCTCTGGGGGAGGTGATGGGGTAATTTTCTGGGGCTGTGGGGCAATTCTCTTGGGTTTGTGGAGGTCACGGGGCAGTTCTCTGGGGATGGGGGGGGAGTATCACCGGGGATGTAGATAAAACAATCAGTGAATAAGGGGACAGAAATCTAAAGCAAAAGGCAATTCTCTGTGGCTGGGGGCCAATTCTCTGGGGCAGTGGAAGTAATGAGGCAATTTTCTGGGGCTGTGGGGCAATTCCCTGGGGCTGGGGGAGGTGATGGGGAAATTCTCTGGGGCTGGGGGCAGATTCTCTGGGGTTGGGGGCCAATTCTCTCTGGCTGGGGGGCAATTCTCTCGGGCTGAGGGGAGGTCATGTGGCAATTCTCTGGGGCTGGTAGAGGTCAAGGGGCAATTCTCTGGGGTTGGGGGCAATTCTCTGGGGCTGGGGGAGCAATTCACTGGGGCTGGGGGAGGTCACGGGGCAAATCTCTGGGGCTGTGGGTCAATTGTCTGGGGCTGGGGGGCAATTCTCTGGGGCAATTCTCTGGAGTTGGTGGAGGTCATGGGGCAATTATCTGGGGCTGGGGGGCAATTCACTCGGTTTGGGGGAGGTCACGGGGCAATTTTCTGGGGCTGTGGGGCAATTCTCTGGGGTTGGTGGAGGTCACAGGGCAATTCTCTGGGCCTGGGGGCAGTATAACCTGGGATGTAGATAAAACAATCAGTGAATAAAGGAACAGAAATCTAAAGGAAAGAAAAGTGTCTGTTATCATGTGACTTCCCCACAGTAGGGTAGACTTCACTGAGCATGTCTGCAAAAACCACAGGCAAAAAAGAAACATTTTTTTTAGATTATGCTAATAATCCCTGGGAATTTCAGTGGGTATCAACAGTGAGAGAAAACTCTTTGTAAAAGCAAGAAATTCAGCAAACTTCAGGTTAACGGTTTAACTGTTTACTTTGGAATTTTTTCATGCAAAATTTTTTTTCAGACACTATAAGTTCTCCTCTATCAAATGCATTAATAACCCAGCTCACTTTCATATACCTGTAATCTCTTTGATATTTTTCTTTTCTATTTTCTGTATTCTATCGCCCTGTTGCCCCAGGCAACGACTGCAGTTTTATCTCATACTTTATTTATTTTGCGCGCAGAGTACGTTTTTATAGTCTCTCTCAACAGACTCCATTGATGATAAAAATATACACCGTCCACGATTTATTCTGAGAATTCTGAGGGTCAGCTTTCATCCCCTACACAAGGCTGACCCTCAGCTGTCTTTTCCCAACCCCTCACTACAGTTGTAAATTGCGGTCCCAGACTTAGAGGTGGAAAATCCATACCTTTGTGTTCAATGTCCCTTCACTACGAAGTTGTCACCCTCCCGCTCACCAGAGGCACCTGGCCTCTGAGGGACAAACTGACCGCTTATGCCAGGCCAAAGGTCTTTTCTTGTAGGTGTACCAGACTCCCCCCGTCCACAGTTTTAGGTCTTGTACTTCTGGAGAACGGGGAAGATTTGACTTTCGGCTCGGAGGACCAATTTATGTTAGGGAAATATTATCCCTGCAGAAGAAAAGAACACAGCACATAAGGGTTGACCTGGTACCAGATATGAGAGACAGAATAAGCACACACTGGTATAGTGATTAAAATGGTCTCTGCTTTATTGATGGTTCTTCAAGGCTTTATATCCGTCCTGTTGGCCAGCAATCAAGGACACAAAAAAAGAAACTACGGTTGTCTGTCGCAGATGTGAGCCAACAGTATATCTTGCAAAAAAACAAGTTATTTTTGCAATCCCAGCACTTAAAAGTAAACTAATTAAGAGTTTAAGGTAACTTCAGAACACTCTGCAAAATGTCATATATTAACAAGTGGTTTAAATCTAGAAATTTTCCCTTGCAGTGAAGACTATGGTCCATATTTAAATCAAATGGTTATAACACCAGACTAATGTGTTTTTACAATGCTATTTTAAATAAACATACATGGGCTTTTGGGTTATGTACCATCAAATCTGTTTTGATGAGACCCCATAAAGCAGGGGTGAGCAATTCATTTCCCAAAAGGGCCACATGAGAAACTTGTAATGTTGTGCATTGCCGAACCATAGGTTGAACTTAATTCTGCTCTATTAATTTTATAGCTTCATTTTATTTTATTTTCTCAGTGCCAGGTGTAGTATCTACAGAATGCTATCCATCCCAGTTAGTCACAACACTGCTGCTCACAAATTGCCCCCTTTTACAATTGGCAGTGTTTTTTTGTCCAGGGCACAAATTTCAAATTTGTATCCCACTGTAGCAGGCCGGACAGGGACAGCCAAGGGGCCGGATGTGGCCCGTGGGCCGTACTATGCCCAGGTCTGCCATAAAGACCTTGAATTCCTGATCCATTTCCCATACAGTTTCTTGCAAAAGTATTCACCCCCTTGGCTTTTTACCTATTTTGTTACATTACAGCCTTAAGTTCAATGTTTTGTTAATCTGAATTTCATGTGATGCATCAGAACACAATAGTTTAAGTTTGTGAAGTGAAATGAGAAAAATATATACATTAAACTATTTATTAGATATAAAAAACAGAAAATTGGCATGTGCGTATATGTATTCACCCCCTTTCTTATGAAGCCCATAAAAAGCTCCGGTGCAACCAATTACCTTCAGAAGTCACATAATTAGTGAAATGATGTCCACCTGTGTGCAATCTAAGTGTCACATGATCTGTCATTACATATACACACCTTTTTTGAAAGGCCCCAGAGGCTGCAACACCTAAGCAAGAGGCACCACTAACCAAACACTGCCGTGAAGACCAAGGAACTCTCCAAACAAGTAAGGGACAATGTTGTTGAGAAGTACAAGTCAGCCTTAGGTTATAATAAAAAATATCCAAATATTTGATGATCCCCAGGAACACCATCGAATCTATCATAACCAAATGGAAAGAACATGGCACAACAGCAAACCTGCCAAAAGACGTCCACCCACCAAAACTCACGGACTGGGCTAGGAGGGCATTAATCAGAGAGGCAGCACAGAGACCTAAGGTAACCCTGGAGGAGCTGCAGAGCTCCACAGCAGAGACTGGAGTATCTGTACATAGGACGAAAATAAGCTGTACGCTCCATAGAGTTGGGCTTTATGGCAGAGTGGCCAGAAAGAAGCCATTACTTTCAGCAAAAAACAAAATGGCACGCTTTGGGTTTGTGAAAAGGCAAGTGGGAGAGTCCCAAAATGTATGGAGGAAGGTGCTCTGGTCTGATGAGACTAAAATTGAACTTTTCGGCCATCAAAGAAAACGCTATGTCTGGCGCAAACCCAACACATCACATCACCCAAAGAACACCATCCCAGCCGGGACTGGGAAACTGGTCAGAGTTGAGGGAAAGATGGATGGTGGTAAATACAAGGATATTCTTGAACAAAACCTGTACAACTCTGTGCATGATTTGAGGCTAGGACGGAGGTTTACCTTCCAGAAAGACAATGACCCCAAACACACTGCTAAAGTAACACTTAAGTGGTTTAAGGGCAAACATGTAAATGTGTTGGAATGGCCTAGTCAAAGCCCAGACCTCAATCCAATAGAAAATCTGTGGTCAGACTTAAAGATTGCTGTTCACAAGCGCAAACCATCCAACTTGAAGGAGCTGGAGCAGTTTTGCAAGGAGGAATGGGCAAAAATCCCAGTGGTAAGAAGTGGCAAGCTCATAGAGACTTATCCAAAGCAACTTGGAGCTTTGATTGCTGCAAAAGGTGGTTCTACAAAGTATTGTCTTTAGGGGGGTGAATAGTTATGCACATTGACTTTTTCTGTTATTTTGTCCTATTTGTTGTTCGCTTCACAATAATAAAAATAAAATAAAAACATCTTCAAAGTTGTGGGCATGTTCTGTAAATTAAATGATGCAAATCCTCAAACAATCCATGTTAATTCCAGGTTTTGAGGCAGCAAAACATGAAAATGCCAAGGGGGTGAATAATTTTGCAAGGCACTGTACATATACCCTGTCTAATCAGATATAATGACACTAGTGTATTGCCCGTCAAAAAATGACGGCAATCAGATGTGTATGTTTTAAAAGTTGTTTAGTTATTAATATACATATGGAATTGTAAGTTAGCTAATGTTGTTTTCTGTCTACTACTGAAATATAGAAATCAAATTAATAAATGAATGTACGTATTTTTATGCATTGTGTTGAAGAGCTGGCAATCTGTGTTGATGTTTCTGCAGCATTAGTGTTGTGGAGGTGCTGTGTAAGCTCGATGATCGTGTGCAGTGTAATAGTGTGCGTGCGCGATCCGAAACCGTTAACGTAACTGTGTACTTCTGCATTATCCTAAAATGGCGGATAATGTGTGGTATGCGTCTTAGCGGATTATCGGTACGTGTTTTCCGTGGTTATAGTGCTGTCGCCTGGTTTTCGTTTTGTTCGTGCAGCATTTTTTCTGCGGCGCTCATTGCCAAAGTACTACGATTTAACGGCTCGCCTCGCTGCGCATTGATCGCCTGCGGCGCTCATCACTCAGCCCTGCGGCGCTCATTGCCAAAGTACTACGGTTTAACGGCTCGCCTCGCTGCGCAAAGCTCGCCGGGCAATGATCGCCTGCGGCGCTCATCGCTCAGCCCGCTAAAGTACTACGGTTTAACAGTAAATATGGTCAAACGGTCAAATGATGGTCACTAAAAATTAAATGTAGTGAAATATGTTTGCCACACAACATGACGCTACATTTGTCCCTTTTTTTTTTCTTAAAATAAATACAATTTTTTTTTTTTTATTATTTTTTTTGTAACTTGCAACTTATATTTCACATCAAATGCGTTGGTTTAGGCGGGAAATCCGATGTTGCGCAAGACAAAGTCGTTAAATCTGTGTTAATGCGTAAATCTGTAATTGTGTTTCGTAAAATGTACTCACTACTGTCTTTTTACTCATTGAGCGGTTAATCCGCATCCTTTATCTCGTTGTTTTTCAAAGACATACATCTGTGGCTGTGTTTTACGCAGTTCGTAGTAGTATAGCCTCGTTTTCATTTTTTTTCGCCGGCCATTTTTTTCTCGCTTAGCCGATTTTCTATCTTTGTAACTCGGCTAAATCGATCTAAATTGCAGTTCCAACTCACTTCCAGACATCCTGCCTGGTTCCCCATGCTGTAAGTGACCTTTGTTTTATTTTTAGTGTGTATTTAGTTTTTTTTTACTGTTTTTGTTCCGCCGCTTATCTCGTAATTTTTTTCACCTCGTATTTTTTTTCTAAGTGCTACGGTTTAACGGCTCGCCTCGCTATGCGAGGCTCGCCTGCAATGAGCACCTGCGGCGCTCATTGCCAAAGTGCTACAATTTAACGGCTCGCCTGCAATGATCGCCTGTGGCGCTCATTGCCAAAGTGCTTCAATTTAACGGCTCGCCTCGATGCGCGAGGCACGCCAGGCGATGAGCGCCTGCGGCGCTCATCGCTAAGTCGTACGCACTACGCAACAGAGCGGTTTAACGGCGATGGATACAATATCTGGATAACACTAGATTGCAAAATATTAAATATCTAACTCCTTGAATACTTTCTAGGTATGCTTAATATATTAAGCATTTTGGGAATGTAATTCATACAAATGCACTTATCTGTCTGCTGAATGAGCTATTGGGATTGGCTGTTGCAAACGAGTGAACTAACATTGTGGAGAACTTAATATGCCACTTTAGTTATAGTGACCTCTAGTGGTTTATGCAGGTATGTCAGGAGCAGCAATCTACTGAACATGTATTGTGGTTTGTTCTGCCAAATAAAGCTGTGCAGTGTATGGCTAGGGATAAATACAAAGGGAGCAAATGTGAAGAGTAAGGATACATTAAAATAAGTATTGCTTTAAAATCGATTCCAATTTTAGTAATTCTTGATAAAACCCTTGATTATAGACCAAAATATACCAGATTGTAATTCAGGGCTCAATGAGCCAAGGCATTTGGTATTAAAGGACCACTTATATCAGCTCAATTTGGACATCATATTAAAGATCTAAAAACAAGTTGAATTATATTTAGATGTCTTAAATACATTCATATTTTACTGACCAATCAAAAATAAAACTGGTTTACATACATGGGTTGTCTCCCCATTAAAGTAAATGGTGGGGTTTTTGTTAAAACCCATTACAAGGTCTGTTCCCTTCAAACTATAAATATAAGCAGCCTATTTTCTTATAGCAAAAAATTCAGGTTTCTGCTTTCTTTCCTCTCTGGAATTTGAACAACGCAGACCGGTGCTCTGTGTAGGGATCAAAACAATAAAAAGAAACTCTTCACAAATCTACCCGTGCAGGCATGGAATGCTGGTCTTGCCTAAAACAGGTCTGCTTAGGGTCCTATCAATCGATAGCCTATCTGTCCTATCAATCGATAGCCTTCCCCGTACAGACTCGATGCAAGCACATTTACTCTGCAATCTGTTCTCACTCATGCAACAGCCAGTGGGCAGAATGTAAATACATTAATAACAGCTAATATAAATGTAAACTTTTAAATGTAACATACAATCTTGTGCTTTTTCAACCATGAAGTGAACAGTGAGGTAAATGGTCCATTAACGTTTTAAACTTACCCCAAACTAATGGTCCATTCAGATATGAAGTTGAATTTGTTAAATGTTGATGTATATATTTTAGAAACGAAAAACGGAGAAGAGGGAGAGCGCACACCGAATCCTAGAGCAGATCAATAAATTTATTACAAAACAGAAATCACATAACAAATGGACACTCACATGTAAAATCCTCTAGACAGAGGTATAGAAGGTCACTCATAAAAGGGGTTCTTGGTCTTGGTCTTGTATAAATGTAAACAGAAAGGTAGTCACCAGGCTGTAATATACTGTAGATATAGTTGGTATGATGGTTGCCAGGCAAATAATCTGATATACCTGGCTGAGGGGTACTGGGCCCAGAGCAGGTATCAGAAAATATGGCAAAAGCTCCGTTGATGGATGGAAAAGAGCACAAAGACCAAAAAAGTTCAAATAGAATCCAGTCCTCAAATGAGCATAGTGGGTGACCCACAGTTGTCTTTCATTAAAAATGAGTGTCCATGTATCAATAGGTATTAAACTCCTGCAATACTACTAATAATGCTAAAAAAGGGGCACTATTAGAGTGCAAAAAAGGGGAAATAAAAAATACAAAATGCATAAAAACACATAAAATAAGGTAAAGTGAAAATAAAAAGTATCCAGTGTCAATGGTAATCAATATCAATAATCTCATAAATATATAAATATAAATATATACATGTAGAAATAAGGTATATATTTTAGACCTAATCAATCTAAAAGATTTATAATAAATTGAAGCACACAGTAGCCAATATCCCTTTGTTCGATTTACATATAAACATTTGATAGCAGATAAGAAACAAAAAGGCCCATCGTTTTCATCCATTCAATCTACCTAAAAGATGGCTGAATTGAGCTTCAGGATAGCCTTGTGTGCATCTCAGACATACTGATAAACCTTAAAGTATTAGTCTGAACACCCTTCCAGTGGTAGTCAATATATCTGCAAAGTAGTAGTTTCTCACATTAATCTTAAACTTCCAACTTCAAATAATGACATTTAGTTCTTGCATTCATATCTTTCCTCAGACATCACCTGATACATTTGAAGGTTTTCTTACGTTTTATCTTTTAAACCATGCTCCATTTTTGTTGTCGTACTGTGAATTGATTCTAAATTGATAATCTTTCTGGATAGAATAGCAAATTAAACACCTGTGTTCTCAAAGCGACCACAACTTCACTTTGCAGCTCTAGCTATTCAAACCAGCTACTAAGCCTCTTTTTGGGCGCCACTTTGTAGCAATAGTTTGAATGGCTGCTAGTACCCTAGTCTATTAGCATGCCCTGTCACTTCATTGTGTTGCTGCTATGCAGATGGTGGATGCAATGTCATAGGCTTTGGAAAACATGGTCTCCAGAACTGGACACAATGTTCTAGTTAAGGTCTATCTACTGCTCTATAAAGTGGAATTCATACTCTGTTTCTGCTTGAAGTTTCTCTAACAATACATCCAAGCATCCTACTTGCTTTTTCTGCAGTTTTGTATTGCTTCCCTAAGAAGTTAAAAGTCCCTTTCCTCATCAGTTGCAGTCATCATTTTTGTTGTTGTTTATTCGTTCAATCGTGTCTGACTCTTTGTGACCCTATGGACTACAGCACACCAGGTACATCCCTGTCACTGCCCCTCTGAGCTTTATCAAGTTCATGTTCATTGCTTCAGTTATCTCATTTATCCATCTCTGCCTCCCCCTTCTTGTGCCTTCAATCTTTCACAGCATCAGAGCTTTCTCTAGGAAATCTTGCCTTCTCATGATATGGTCAAAATATCTGAGCCTCAGAAAATCTAGACAAACTGTTCACTAGAATTATGATCATGAGGCTGAAGTACTGATTTATTCGGACTGTTAAGTAGTTTTTGCCAACACCACAATTCAAAAGTGTCAATTCTAAGGCAAAAGAAAACACATCTGTCACTGCCTCCACTTCTTCCCCATCTATTTGCCAGAAACTAAAATTGCCGTTTGCCATGATCGGCATCTTTTTAACATTGAGCAATAGGCTAGCTTTTGCACTCTCTTCTTTTACCCTCAATAGGTCATTTAGTTCCTCCTCACTTTCAGCCACCAGAGTAGTATTATCTCCGTATCTGAGATTGTTGATATTCCTTCCAGCAATATTGCTTACGGCTTTGGATTCATCCAGCCCGGCCTTATGCATGATATATTCTGCATATAAGTTGAATAAATAAGGTGACAATATACAACCTTGTAACACACCTTTTCCGATCTTGAACCATTGTTCGGTTCTGACTGTGTTTTTTGGAACACATACAGATTCTTCAGGAAGTGGCTGAGATTATCTGGTATTCCCATCTCTTTAAGAACATGCCACATTTTGTTGTGATCCACACATTCAAAGGCTTTGAAAAGTCAATGAAGCAGAAGTAAATGTTTTTTTTCTGGAACTCTCTTGCTTCCTCTATTCTCCATTGGTCATTGGCAATGTGAACCTCTTTCCCTACGGAACCCGGCTTGCATATCTTGTAGTTCCCGGTCCATATATTGTTGGAGTCCAACTTGTAGAATCTTAAGTATTTACCCTGCTGGCATGTTTGGGGCATAGACTTGGATCACTGTGATGTTAAATGGCTTGCCCTGAATTCAAACTGAAATCATTCTGTCATTTATTGGGTCCTAACTGAGCACTGCTTTGGCCATCCTTTGATTGACTTTGAGGGATAACCCATTTCTTCTACAGAATTTTTGACCACAGTAGGATATCTGGTGGCTGTCTGGTGTGAAATGTCCCATTCTATTAAATTTAAGTTTACTAATTCCCTGGATATCAATGTTTAACCTTGTCAACTCAGCCTAGTTTGTCTTGGTTCCTAGTTCTAACATCCCAGGTTCCTATGCTGAATTGGTCTTTGCAGCAGCGGACTTTCCTTTCCCCCCCAGACACATCTGCAGCTGGGTGTCATTTCAGCTTTGGCCCAACCACTTCATTAGATATGGTGCTACTTGTAGTTGCCCTCTGCTCTTCCTCAGTAATGTGGTAGGCAACTCCTGACTCATATTCTGGTGCCATATCATTATGACTCTGGTTGTGCCTGTCCACAAAGTTATCTTAGCAACATTATTGGAGTGGGTTGCAGGTTCCTTCTCCAGAGGACTGCGATCTGTCTGACCTCTGTGCCATGACCTGCCAATCTTGGGTGACCCTACATGGTATAGCGTAGCTCAAAGCTTCATTGAAGTACACAAACCCCTTCACCAGGAAAAGGTAGTGATCGAGAAGGGAGTTATCATTTTACCATTAAGTAAATATTCTGTTTTGAGTTTTTTTGGCTTGCATACATTTGCATTTATCAGTATTGAATGTTACTGTACATACTTGACCATTGCTCTAGTTTTATTAAATCAACCATGGAACCACTATCCATTTATATATTTGTCTACATAGATTGACAGATGGACTGGATACTTCAATGTTCAGATTTGTAAAGTAACCCATTAAAAATATGCAAATGTTTCAGATTATAGACTAATTTTGGGAGCTTCTCAGGCCATAAAGATTATTTTAAGAGAGATTAATAATGTTTTTTTATTAAATATCCAGGAATACCAATTGCATTGAACCTAAATAAATCTTATAAATGGTATTCAAAATTATTAATGCAATGGACAAGTTTAACACTATCACAATCTACTATCTACAGGTAAAATCAATCTTATAAAATTGTAGGTAAATTTACCTTTTTTATATTCCTTAAGACTTATGACAGGCAAAACTACATAGAAAGAAATACCTTTAAAGGATTTCCCTAAGCAATACTTGTTAAAATGCAACTTATTATTGCAAATAAAATTAAATATATGTTAAAAAAACAAATGAATAATAGTAATTATTGAAAAGATACCAAATCAAATAAAAGGAATTCTTATTAAAATATCAAACGCGCAGCAAACCAGATGGCACACTAAAAAAGTATACATGGGGATAACCTTTAAAAAGGTATGAGGTAGATAATAAGTTTGACTTGTGGAAACGTTTCCTTGTAACATAAAACATACATGCAGCCACACAAGGCCTATATTCCACTTTTGGGGAATGTCCTAAGTTAAGAGATATTTGATCCCAAATTAGCTATGCTGTTTTCCCTCAGTAATTTATGTAACACTGCAGTATGCTATTCAAACCATAAAAACATACACAGACTTTAAAATCTAGAACAAACCAATCATACAGCCCCTCCAAAGGGTATCAAAATGTGTCCTTATTTAACAATCACCAAACAAACTGGTGACCCAGTAAACATTTAGCAAAAAAGCTAATTCAGAAACTTGAAGGGCAGACCCTAGATGGGTATAATCTAAATAATTGCATTTAAAGCTCCTAAACCCTAGACTGGTATCACATATCAGTGTTGGGAACGCTTACGATGTTGGTCACACTTTGCAAGCCTCACTAAGCAAGTCGAGCAGTTGAGGCACGCAGGACTTAGGCTGCAATGAGCACCAAAGGCGCAGTAGGTGGGAGGAAAGGGTCGCAATGGGCGCTCATTGTGAGCCACGTCATGAGCGCCAAAGGCGCTCATCATGGGGCTCATGATGAGCACCGCGAGCGGGAGAGGCTTGCAATGAGTGCAAAAGGAGAGAACCATGCGATGAGCGCCATAGGCGCTCAGCGTGGGGCTCGCAAAGAGCACCGAAGGTGGTCAGTGCAAAGCAGGAAAGTTGAAGTACATGGGGCGAGAGGCTCGCAATGAGCGCCGAAGGTGCTCAGAGGAGCAAAAGCCTCACATTGTGTGGCAAACCGCATTGCCAGCCTTTTAATTTTAATCAGGTTATTTTTGACGGGCATTTTCCTAGTAATCAAAATAATTGTATGTAAGGCTCCTGACTGGACCGTTTCAATGCACTACATGGCAGCTTTATCAAAGGATTGGTTTGAGGGTAGGCGCCGCGGCAGGTCAGAGGTATTTATACCTCACTTCCTGGTTCAGTACCGTAATGGGCTGGATAGAGCCGCTGTAACAAGTAAGGAAGCTACAAAGAAAAGTAAAAGAAGTCCATTAGCAATGGATGATTTTCTTTCTAACTAGCATAAGTTTTGTATCATTAAAGGCAGACTCGTGTAGCAGGTATTCAAATGTAAAATATGGAAAGTGTGACTAGTATGAGAATGTGAATAAAGTAAGTATAACCTAGCCACCAATGGATAAGTTTCTTTCTAACCAACATAAACATTGTAGCAATGAAGGCAGCATCATGTAACCCAGTGGTTCACAAACTTTTTCTGTTCAAGGAGCACTTAATATTTCAAGATTTTTCCAAGGCTCCCCAATTCAGACCATAGTTCTATATACCGTATTGGTCCGAATATAAGCCGCACCTTTTTCCGATTTTTGAGCTTGCGAGTTAAGGGTACGGCTTATATTCGCGACCATATAAAAAATCATTGCTGATTTGTGAACTTTGCTTGCTACGTGTGCAGCTTCTATTCGCGAACGCAAAATTACTGCCGATTTGTGCGATTGCGAGTTAAGGGTGCCAATTTTCGTGCTTGAACTGCGATATTGAAGAGCAATTTACAGTTTTAGTGATTCTAACATCCTGTAAAGCCTGTAACCAGCAAAAAAAAAGCTACAAAAGCCTGTTTCTTGCAATGGCTGATCACTTTGAGAGTCTTTTTCTCTCCAATTTTACGGGGTGTGGCTTATATTTGAGTACTATCTTTTTTCTATTTCCGGGTGCGGCTTATATGCGGGTGCGGCTTATATTCGGACCAATACGGTACATTTATATACATATATTCCAATTACTTATAAAAAAAATAAATGTGAAATATTACAAACATGTTCTCTCTCACTCCCCCTTCTCTCTCTCACTCCCCCTTCTCTCTCTCACATCCTCCCTTATCTCCCTCTCCTTTTTCCCCTTTTTCTCCTTCACCTTTCTCCCTCTCTACCTCTTATTACTCCCTCCTTCTCCTTCACTCTTCTCTCTCCCCCTCTTCTCTCTCTCCCGCTTCTTTCTCTCCCTCTCCTTTCTCCCTCTCTCTCCCTCTTCTCCCCCGCTTCTTTGTCTCCCTCTCCACCTTCTCCCCCCAATCACACATTAGCACTTGGTGGGCACATTGGCTATTACAGGCACAGACTGGGCATATTGTCTTTTACGGGCTGGGCACATTGGCTGTTATAGACACATAGTGGGCACATTGGTTTATGCAGGCACAGGCTGGGCACGTTGGCTATTGCAGGCACAGACTGGCCACATTGATTATTGCAGGCTGAACACTTTGGCTACTACAGACACAGGGCACTTTGGCAATTACAGGCACAGGAAGGGCACATTGGCTCTTACAGGCTGGGCACATTGGCTATTACAGACACATACTGGGCACATTGGCTAATGCAGGCACAGGCTGTGCATGTTGGCTATTGCAGGCACAGGCTGGCCACATTGGCTATTGCAGGCTGAACACTTGGGCTATTGCAGACACAGACTAGGCACACTGGCTATTACAGGCACAGGAATGGCACATTGGCTATTACAGACACAAGCTGGGCACATCGGCTATTACAGGGACAGGATGGGCACACTGGCTCTTACAGGCTGGACACTTTGGCTATTACAGACACAAGCTAGGCACATGGGCTATTAGATAGAAACTGGGCACATTGGCTATTACAGGCAGAGGCTGGACACTTTGGCTATTACAGACACAGACTGGGCACATTGGTACTTACATACACAGGCTGGACACTTTGGCTATTACAGACACAAGCTGGGCACATGGGCTATTACAGACACAGACTGGGCAGATTGGCTATTACAGGCAGAGGCTGGAAACTTTGTCTATTACAGACACAGACTGGGCACATCGGTACTTACATACACAGGCTCGACATATTGGTTGGTGGATGACACAGGCTGCTGAGCACATTTCTCCCTCTCTCTCTCTCCCTCCACCCTTGTCCTCTCTCCGGCTGCTCCTCTGTCGGTAGCTCCTCCCCCTGGTGACTCCTCCTCTCCCGGGTCAAAGAACTATGAGGCAGAGAGCTGGGGCCTGGGGGAAGGATAGAGGAGAGAGCTGGGGCCTGGGGGAAGGAATGGGCAGAGGGGCATTTTTGTCACCCCCTTCCTATACCACTGCACACACACCCTGCACAGCCCCACAGCACGCTGCTGGTCTCCCTCATGCCGCAATTATTTGGGGATGTGTTTGCTGCGCCCCTATTGAATAGTCAAGGAGCACCAGGGAGCCGCGGCGCACACTTTGGGAACCCCTGATGTAACCAGTATTCAAATGGGAAACATAAAGAATGTAATAAGTATCAGAATGTAAAAAAACTGTTAGTGTAACCAGCCTATCAGGGGCCAAGATCTCCACAAAAAGAAATTACTGGATCAAACAAATATCTAAAATACATTTATTAGCAAAATATTTGAATCTGTTTGTAGATGGAACAGAAAGGCTGACCGTTCAAAAACTTCACTGTTAGTGTAATGTAGGAAAATACATTTTTAGTAATATTCAATTGATAAAGTAGTTATTATCTTGTTTTACAATTATTTCATATTCATAAGCTCCGCTCCAGGTCATCAGTCCTAATGATAGTGTTAATGACTAGTGGAGGCTGGTGACTTTCCAACTTGGTGGGGCGGAAAACAGATACCTGGTTTCTCCCCTTACATTGACTCCACCCATCAGTAGAAACCCCTCCCCTTCACAACATGTTACCACAACATGTATAGACCCTGCCTCTTTCTCTTGCGATAGTACAGCCCCTAATCCAATCGCAGAAGCATCCGTCTGTAGGATAAAACGTTTTTGGAAATTCGGAGCCACCAATACCGGTTCCTGACACAAGACCACTTTTAGGTCTTCAAATGCCTTTTCTGCTTCCGGATTCCATTTTACCGTATCTGGGGCTCTTTGTTTGGTTAAATCAGTTAAAGGAGCCGCAATGGTGGCAAAACTGGGTATAAACCTTCGGTAGTACCCAACTATCCCCAGAAAGGCACGCACCTGTCTCTTCCTTAAAGGTCGTGGCCATTCTCTTATAGCATCCACTTTATTTAACTGAGGTTTGATCAGACCTCTTCCCACCGTATATCCAAGATATAGGTAGAACTTTATACTGGAACAGACCATTAGGAGTACAAAAAGCTGTTTTTTCTCTTGCTGATCTTGTCAGAGGGACCTGCCAATATCCTTTTGTCAGATCTAATGTAGACATAAATCTTGCAGTTCCTAGTCTATCAATTAATTCATCCACTCTGGGAATAGGATAGGCATCAAATTGGGAGATTTCATTCAACTTTCGAAAGTCGCTGCAAAAACGAATTGTCCCATCAGGTTTAGGAATTAAGACAATTGGGCTACACCATTCATTGCTAGACTCTTCAATAATCCCTAAATCAAGCATTTTTTTACTTCTGTTTTTACTTCCTCCCTCTTGGCCTCTGGAATCCTGTACAGTCTGCTTCTTATAATTACTCCAGGCTTAGTGATAATATCATGGTAAATCACCTTTGTGTGGTCTGGATTTTCAGAAAATACATCTGTATTTCGCAGAATCATTTTCCTTACTTCCTCCTTTTGCTGTGGTGACAATTCAGTCGAGATTTGTACTTTGGGAAGTGTTACTTCCATTGGGTACACCTGGTGTACTACTGCTACCTCAGCTTCTTTTTCACGCCAAACTTTTAATGATAAATATGCTCCTTTTTTCGTTTATCCGGCTGTTTGATTTTATAATTTACTTCACCTACAGCTCCTATGATTTCATATGGTCCTTGCTATTTAGCCAGGAGTTTGCTTTCAGCCGTTGGAACCAGTACCATAATCCTATCGCCAGGTTGGAATTTCCTGACCTGGGCATCTCAATTGTAATATGTTTTCTGGTGTTGCTGTGCTTGTTCCATATATGCTTTAACGAGTGGGGCGATCTGAGAGATTCTATTTCTCAGGGTCTGCACATACTCCACAATATTTTTTCCTTGGACTTTTTGGTCTTCCCAGGTTTCTCGTAGAATATCGAGTATTCCCTTGGATGACGTCCATATAAAAGCTGAAATGGGGAAAACCCTGTAGAGGCCTGGGGTACTTCTCGTACTGCAAATAACAGAAACGGCAATAAAAGGTCCCAGTTTTTTCCATCTTTGTCCACCACTTTTCGTATGATTCTTTTTAGCGTTCTAATAAATCTTTCCACCAATCCATCGGTCTAAGGGTGATATATTGACGTTCTTAATGCTTTTACTTGTAATTGTTGGCACAGGTCCTTCATCAGTGTTGAAACAAACGGTGTTCCTTGATCCGTTAATATCTCTTTTGGTATTCCAACTCTTGAGAAAAGAAGTAGCATTTCTTTTGCGATACTCTTAGAGTTACCGGATCTTAGTGGCACGGCTTCAGGTTATCTTGTAGCGTAGTCCAATATGACTAAAATGTACTGATGTCCTCGAGCTGTTCTCTACAGTGGTCCTACGAGGTCCATCGCTATTCTCTCAAACGGTTCGTCTATAATCGTAAGCGGTATCAAAGGAGCTTTTAACTGAGGATTTGGACTTGCTAGCTGGCTTTCTGGGCAAGACAGACAATACCGGCGCACTTCTTTGTATACTCCAGGCCAGTAGAATCTCTTCATTACCCGGTTTAAAGTTTTCTCCACTCCCAGATGTGCTCCAAAAAGATGACTGTGAGCCATTTCTAATACCTTTTTTCTGTAGCCTTGAGGTACCAGTAATTGATGGATCATCTCTGCATCAGAAGAAGATTCTTCTAAATTTGCTGTCTCCTCAGGTATGGTCACGGTGTTCCTTGATCCGTTAATATCTCTTTTGGTATTCCAACTCTAGAGAAAAGAAGTAGCATTTCTTTTGCGATACTCTTAGAGTTAGCGGATCTTAGTGGAACGGCTTCAGGGTATCTTGTAGCGTAGTCCAATATGACTAAAATGTACTGATGTCCTCGAGCTGTTCTTTCCAGTGGTCCTACGAGGTCCATCGCTATTCTCTCAAACGGTTCGTCTATAATCAGAAGCAGTATCAAAGGAGCTTTTAACTGAGGATTTGGACTTGCTAGCTGGCATTCTGGGCAAGACAGACAATACCGGCGCACTTCTTCGTATACTCCAAGCCAGTAGAATCTCTTCATTACCCGGTTTAAAGTTTTCTCCACTCCCAGATGTGCTCCAAAAAGATGACTGTGAGCCATTTCTAATACCTTTTTCTGTAGCCTTGAGGTACCAGTAATTGCTCTGTAACGTCTTCTCCTATTTTGACCACACGATATAGAAGATCTCTTTCAACACAAAGTGGGGACCTTGGAGATTTTCTCGTCCCTGTACTATTTCGCCGTTTACCTTGACCACTTCTCTTCTGATATTTTGTAGGAGAGGATCATTTGCTTGGTCTCTCGCAAAATGTTTTTCTTCCTGGAGTAAGTTCTGTTCTTCTTCTCTCTCTGTTTGCTCTAGAGGGATCATCTCTGCATCAGAAGAAGATTCTTCTAAATTTGCTGTCTCCTCAGGTCTGGTCTGTGAAGCTACCAGAGCGTCATCTCTGACTAGTTTCTTTTTTATTTCTGTTCCCCTTTTCTTCTCTTTTCGTCTTTGTTTTCGAGATTTCAGAACTTTTTCCCGGCTGGAGAATAGTTTGTTATCCTCAAACGGGAAGATATCCAATATAGATTCAGGACTGGTTCTCTGGCTTTCTGTATAGAGCAGTTTCTCAAAATGTGGGAAGTTTCTACCCAAAACCGCTGCATATGGTAGATAGGGTACTACCGGGGCTGTTACTAGGGCTTTTAAGCCCTTGACCTCAATCCATGTGGTTTCTGTTGGGTAGTTCATTACTGTCCCATGAACACAGGTAATGCCCATGCTTTTTTCTAATCTCCTATTATCTGGGGCTACTGCTCTTCGGGATAACAGGGTATCTGCGCTACCGGAATCAATCAGCCCCTTTCCTTTCTGACCATTTATCATTACTTCTGTGATAAATGGATGTCGCAGCTCAGTCATTCCGACTAAATTAACCACGTCACAGTGGATTGCAGAGTCTCCAAGATTGCACTGCATTGGCTCATCCCGATTAGGGCATTTGTCTGCCATATGCCCCATTTCTCCACACTGGAAACACTTCACTGTATGGAAGTAGTCATTCCTTCTCTCCTCCTTCTTTCTCTTGTCAGTTCCATAAACATCTGGAGGTTCTCTTCTATAGTTTCCTGTGGCCCCTTCGGTAGGCCAATTTTTTATGGATAACCCATGTTTCCAAGTTTTTGATCTCTCCATAGATGAGTCTGCTGAGA
>CM050167.1:225909422-225979422 GCA_027410445.1 Discoglossus pictus
TTTTATATATTTTATTGAGTAGTTAGAAAAACACAAATTAAATAGCTTATAGTCAGTAAAATAAAAATCTACGTAAACGGGCATACTTATACTCTGGAACACCCTGACTATAACCTGAGCAGCTTTTCTACTACAGGTTAAATTATAATTCATAAAGCAAACAAACAGTCTCTTGTAGTGCCACCTTGTGGCCAGGATACAAACAGTCCCTTATAGCGCCAGCTTGTGGCCCGGATACAGATAGTCTCTTACAGTATCCGTAGTCTTGTATATGTGGTGTAGTGCCACCTTGTGGCCAGGTTACGAATAGTCTCTTATATAGTGCCAGCCTGTGGCCTTTCCACGTCTTAACTTAAGCAACCTTGGATGAAGCATAGGGCCCGCCCTTCTCTCCCATATGCTTCACCCCAGGGACCCTTTGATATTGCAATAGGAAAACTGCAATTTAACAGGACAAGCACTCAGCCTCTTCCCTGGGGAATAATAATTTAAGTAAAAAGTTTCTGACCTTATGGTAAATGGAGTGTCCGTCTCCTCACTAGCTTCAGTCTGCCATGCAACTTTCTCCAGTCAGGTAACTCAGCAGTGTCCCACAGGTACTTAATAAGGATTTCTTTGCAGATCCAGCAAGACCTTTTACTCGCAGCTCCAGAAAAACAGCACTCCAGCATTCAGTATTGCAGCTTCTCAAAAACAGCTCTCTCTGCTAAAGGTTTCTTCCAGGCTCCTTATCTCCTGTGAACTTAGCTAGCCCCCTCTCTGCCCCCACCGCAGCCTTTTAAATCCTCCTGACTTAGATCAGGTGTACTGGCTTGATTAGGCCGCAGCTCACACGCTCCCCTTCTGTTCAAGCATGGATGTACAGCCCTACTCATTCTTCTGCTTATGTAGATCCCTTGCTGGATTCTAGTGCAGGTTATCTGTCCTTGCTGGACATCGTTACAATATATATATATATATATATATATATATATATATACACACACATGAGAACATATACAGTGTCTTGCTAAAGTATTCACCCCCTCTGCATTTTTTGTGTTTTGTTGCCTCACAACCTGGAATTAACATGGATTGTTTTGAGGACTTTGCATCATTTAATTTACAGAACATGCTCACAACTTGTCAAGATGTTTTTTTTTTTATTTGAGAAGCAAACAACAAATAGGACAAAATAACAGAAATAGTCAATGTGCATAACTATTCACCCCCCTAAAGTCAATACTTTGTAGAGCCACCTTTTGCGGCAATCACAGCTCCAAGTCACTTTGGATGAGTCTCTATGAGCTTGCCACATCTTACCACTGGGATTTTTGCCCATCCCTCCTTGTAAGACTGCTCCAGCTCCTTCAAGTTGGATAGTTTGCGCTTGTGAATAGCAATCTTTAAGTCTGACCACACATTTTCTATTGGATTGAGGTCTGGGCTTTGTCTAGGCCATTCCAACACATATACATGTTTCCCCTTACCCCAAACACTCTGCCAAAGCAACACTTGAGTGGTTTCATTGTCCTGCTGGAATGTGAGCCTCCGTCCTAGCCTCAAATCACGCACAGAGTGGTACAGGTTTTGCTCAAGAATATCCCTGTATTTAGCACCATCCATCTTTCCCTCTACTCTTACCAGTTCCCCAGTCCCAGCTGCTGAAAAACATCCCCACAGCATGATGGGATGGTGTTCTTTGTTGGGTTTGCGTCAGACATAGCGTTTTCTTTCGCAAACTCAAAATGTGCCTTTTTGTTTTTTGCTGAAAGTAATGGCTTTCTTCTGGCCACTCTGCCATAAAGGCCAACTCTATGGAGCGTACGGCTTACTGTCGTCCTATGTACAGATACTCCAATGTCTGCTGTGGAACTCTGCAGCTCCTCCAGGGTTACATTAAGTCTCTGTGCTGCCTCTCTGATTAATGCCCTCCTTGTCCGGTCCATGAGTTTTGGTGGGCAGCCGGCTCTTGGCAGGTTTGCTGTTGTGCCATGTTCTTTACATTTGGTTATGATAGATTTGATGGTGCTCCTGGGGATAATCAAAGATTTGGATATTTTTTTTATAACCTAATCCTGCCTTGTACTTCTCAACAACATTGTCCCTTACTTGTTTGGAGAGTTCATTGGTCTTCATGGCAGTGTTTGGTTAGTGGTGCCTCTTGCTTAGGTGTTGCAGCCTCTGGGGTGTGTAAAAAGGTGTGTAAATGTAATTACAGATCATGTGACACTTAGATTGCACACAGGTGAACATCATTTCACTAATTATGTGACTTCTGAAGGTAATTGGTTGCACCAGAGCTTTTTATGGGCTTGATAACAAAGGGGGTGAATACATACACACATGACAATTTTCTGTTTTCTATTTCTAATAAATAGTTTAATGTATATATTTTTCTCATTTCACTTCACCAACTTAGACTATTGTGTTCTGATCCATCATATAAAATTCAGATAAACAAAACATTAAACTTAAGACACATACACATATACACGCACATAAATATATATATATATATATATATACACATACACACACACATATATATATATATATATATATATATATATATATATATAATTTGTGGTCGTGTCCCTCTCTCGCCCCACCCTATCAGAGGTGGGGCTCTGCAGCTCGCCGCACCTCTTCCTGAGGCAGGCTCTGAAGCCTTATAAACACTTCCTGTTGGGACCTCACAATCAGTCCATTTCTGTGTTCGTGCATGCAGAATGCTTTTCAGCTCTCTCACTGTTACTGGATCTGATTTACTTTTCTAAATGTATGCAAGCCTATTACTGCCTTTATTGGCCATTGCAAGGGTGTTACTATCACTGGCTTTTTCCTTACATTACTATGATACAAGGTAAGCTTTCTGCTCATTGCGGCTTTCTGGTCATTTTCCTGTCTACAAGGACATTCATTACTACCACTGGCTTCTCATCACATCACCATTTCCCAGGTTAAGCTTTCTGCTTATTGATGCATTTTGCCCTTTCCTGTCTTCAAGGGCATTGTTGTTAAACAGGGGAATACAACTTAGGCCTAGCGCAGGGTAGGTGTGTCAGTAAGATGATCCGTGTATTTGTAGTAGGTTCTTATGGGTAGTCCTACGGAGGTACTTTCTTACCCCTTTCTGGAGGTGGTCCGGACTGGGATGTCAGGTATGGTGATTCCCTGCTTCAGGGTTAGGCAATTCTTTGGCTTCTATTGGTGTGAACAGGGATCTGCAGCTTTTCCTGTTAACGTCAGTGCCAGAGAAAAAGAGACATGCAAAGGTGGAGTGGAAAAAGCTCACAATCCCTTCAGTAGTCCCAATGTTATGGGGTAATGTTTGGTCTGAAGCTCTCAGTGTTGGTCTCTCTTATGTAGAAATGTTTTATATATACACTGTACTGATGGCGGGCAGATAGATGCTATGTATCTATCAGTTGGCTGGTTGCCATTTGGATCTGTTCTCTCAGTGCAAAAATTCCTGTGGCAATGAGGTAGACTAGTACTGTGGATATGGCTACCTGTTGATATGGCAGTTTTGCTGTAATGATAGTGTCTAAACAGCCATGTATCCTTCAAACGCACCTCAGATCAATGAGATGAAAACCAGGGTTGATAAACAGGTTTTATTTATAGAATGCCGCAGATAAAATATACACAGTAGTTCAGCTTTGGTATGTGCCATATACAACGCATAGAACAAAGACATTTTTTTAACTAAAAACAAACTCTAAAAAGATTTAAAACCTATACAAACTTTGATAGGTTGGTGCACAAAAATGATGTCTCCACTTTCTTTGTGGTGTTGGAGATAATAGTAATGTGTACATACACTTCTTCAAATGTGTTTTGCCGTTTTGCTGCTGGCTCAGTGATAATGATATAAAATGTTGGTGTTGGTAGTACCCTGAAGACTGTGCCTTGTTCTCCTCGGTATTCCCTTAATGGTATCTGTTAAGGGAACACCCAGGAGAACAAGGCACAGTCTTCCTGGTACTACCAATACCAACATTTATATCATTAGCACTGAGGAAGCCATCAGCAAAATGGCGAAACGCGTTTGGTATATACACAATAATATATATATATATATATATATATATATATATATATATATATATACATACATATATATATAATATATATCTCTTACACATACAAACGAGATCTCCCCCCAAAGTAAGTATTCCCTCTCCCTATAAATACACACATAGAAAGAGAGACTAAGACAAGGGACCCCTTCTGGATTGCTGTCTTGTCATAGTGAATGGGCTTGATACCTCAATTAAGCTATGAGCTTTATCATGACAGGTCACCAAAGATGGGCAGGTCATTTTAGAGAGGTCAGACAAAATGCAGTCCACTGGAGTAGGAACTGGCAACCCACTCCAGTATCTTTGCCATGAAAACCATTTGGATAAGCACAACCAGAAAAAGACAGATGTACCTGGTGTGCTGCATCCAGGTGGTCACTGAGTCAGACACGATTAAAGGACAGAAAATAGCAGCAAGATGCAGAGAGGGATATGGACTCACCTGCAGCTTCTTCTGTCTGGTATAGGCCAGGGTGGTGACAGATAAGCTTGGTGTGTGTGTGTGGATCAGGGTAGTCAGAATCAATAAGACTGAAGCTTTACATGCAGCTCCCTCTAACTGCATGCACTGTTAACTTGGAGATGTTTTTTTTTCAATAAACTTTATTGAGATTGTACCAATGTATTCACTTCCAGGGGGACTGTGAGAGGTACAGTCCCTGTATGATACAGGACTTTTACCTCCCAGCCATTCTGATTGGATGATGCTGCGTTTTACAGACAGGTTCAGCTCTATCTGTTATAGCATAGTTTGGGCAGAGACCCAAACAGTTAAGGGATAGCACCAGCAGGGGGCTAGATGTGAAAAGTCAGTGTGTTTAACTACAGCAGCAGGTTTTAAAATAACAGAATATAATTGTATTTTGTTATTATATAAATTATACAATTAAGTAAGTGATGGGGGGGGGGGGTTAAGTCAGTGCATTCATTTTGGGAGGGTGGTTGCCCATTTGCCCCTGCCACCCCAAATTTGATGGTGGAACACAATACAAGATGCTGTAATTTGTTCCAAATGTTATTACAATTGTAGCCGGTGATATAAAAGTATTAAATGAAAACAAATGGAAAATAACAGGCCTAGCTTCCATTGAAGCACTACCTTATCTGACAACAGTTCCCTCACTAACCAGCTCTCACCCAGCTGGATGAAGCAAAACAAAACAAACAGTCCAATAGTTTGTTCACAATCACTGACTTGTATTCTGCCGGTCTCCACTCCAAAGCATCATTGGCTGCAGTCTCTCTCTCTGTGCTTTTCTCCGGTACAGAACTCCAGGTCTCCACTCAAAATGATCATAAGCTTCTGTCTTTCTCTCTCTCTCTGCTTTTCTCCAATACAGATAATTGCACACAGTTCCCTCTGTGTTGTCTCTTTCTTCAGTTCAGACAACTGCACACACTTCTCTTCTCTCTGTGAGTCTTTTCTCCAGCTTCAGACAACTTTTCCACACTTCTGTTTATGTGTCTATTCTCCAGCTGTAAATTAAAACAATAGGTTTAACAAGCAAGGTCTCAGTTATTCTGGGTCAACTGAACCCAGCAAGGACATCCTAAAATCTTGGCCAATGACTTGCATTTAAGGACGAATATGGTCTAATGTCATTGTAGTTGAGGGAACCTAATAGTGGTATGAGTAAGTGATGTAAGAGGTGTAGCTTAAAATGTGACACTGCAGAAAAAAGCTTAAAAGACATGGGGGGAGATGAAAGATATGAGCATGGGGTGAGGGTTGTGAGATTGAATGCATGTTGGAAGTAGGGAGTAAAATATTAAGGCCTTTAGGACCTCTGTCCTTGGCTTAGCATTAATGTTAGATACCACAGAGGCCTTGACAAAGCAAGCGGCGAAAACCCGCGCTTCTGCCGTTTAGCAGCAGCACTTCCTGAATGTGGCGTCACCCGCCAATTTGGAGCTGTGTGAGACGGTCCGGTCCGTCTCAAGCCACATCCATCGGGATTGTAAAACTGCATCTCCAAAGATAAAGATAACTTTGAATTGCAATCACATAAGTTGTTTTTTCAATATTATAATTGTATTTTGTGTGTGTATATATACTATTATGTGATTTCTGCTTTTTATGTGAACAAACTATCTATACATATATTCTCATCCAACAAATATGGTAGGTAACTTCATACACTTATTAATACTGAGGGATTGGATAAATATACTGTAGGTAAATAGAGTAGATTAGTTTCCAAAAACATTTGGCCTATGGGGTAATTGGTGGACCCTCAGGTTATCACATTATATAGTCTTTTTCACTAGATTAGCATAGTCAGTTGCACTCAGAGCACGGGACAAGTGATAGGTCCCCAGTTCCACCAAAAAAGATAGTTTAGGGACCAGCCCCTCCAACTACTTAAAATTGTTTTTTATGTTTTATACACTCCTCCACAAATTATTTCAGTACAGCACTAGCACTTTAAATATATATGCCACTTTCTTTTTTTAAACTACTCTATATAAGAATGTTTCAACTTTTATAGTGGTTTTAAAATACACTCTATATAGGTATATTCAAAATAAAACAATAGATTTTCATAAACCACTTTGTCCAAATGCAGGTTAAAAAAAACAAAGAGTTATTAATATAAGTGATATATATATATTGGGTTACTATTATATATCTGATACTCAATTGTATTTCTATCTCCAGGAAGGTGTTCATTTGTGTTTTCTTTTTAAATATGTTTTTAAAAAAATTGACAACAAAAGTATTTGTTTTAAAACGTACAAATAAATTTATACGTTTTACACTGCTTTCTTCAAATTATTCATAAAGATATTTTTGCTGGATGTAAAGGGTGTCTCTTCACATTTCTGGCAGTTGGTCATATATAAAATGTAATTTATAGTATAGGTTATAATTTCATAATTAGGACCATAATCATTCCTCTGAGATATATAATTATTCCAAATTTTTATTTAAAAGATACCACAGAGGTCCTTACAGGACCGCTTAGGGTTTAATTATAGGTATCATGGAAGTCCTTACAGGAGGATTCTCCTTTGCTCAGGGGTTATTATTACACAAAGAATGCAGGACTTCCATGGCTTAGGGGTTAATAAAGGGGTAAATATTACATGAAGAATGCATAATGAAGATAACGGCTGCACCAATAATGAATAATGGCTGTATGTGCCCATTTCTTATAATAGGTCTGTTTTTTCAAAAAATATAATTATCCGTTGGAGACATCAGACATGTTAACTTGCAGATCTTCAGTCCCTCCATCTATTTATTACCTAGGCTTTGATATATATATATATACAGCTTTTATATCTGCTTTCCATATACTAAGTCACGTAATAGGCTTGCGGGTAACTCTGGTGGGGTCCTGGCGAAGTGATCAATATAACTCTGATAGTCACTAAGACAACTCTCCTCACATAATTGCTATCAAGTGCTTACATATACAGAAAAAATACACATTGCAGAGCTGCTTTAAACAAAGTGTATCTTTGCCGAGACACTTAATGGTGAGGTTTGGCCACATTAAGTCCATATAGTAAAAAACAAATAAAATGAAGGAAGTTCAACACTCACCTCACAGATATATTTTCTCACATATGAAATGGTTTCTTATTTATATTGAGAGGCTGCTGCCATTTTCTGTAGAAAGATACAAGGGGTACAATAAATACATGAGACTTAGGACTATACAAATCTAAATAATTTTTGTTTTTTTATTGTCCAACTCTCCATGACCCTATGGACCACAGCAAGCCAGGCACACCTATTGCTATGTGTCTGGTCATACTTACCCATGAGGTTTTTCTCTAGTTCAGACAACTGGACATACTTCAGCATGTCAGACACACCTTGCTATGCCTCTGGCCATGCATACCCATACGGTTTTCTTGGCAAAGATTCTGGAGTGGGTTGCTAGTTCCTTCTCCAGTGGACCAGGATGTCTCTGCTATGACCTGCCCATCTTGGTAAAAGCTCACAGCTTCATTGAAGTACACAAGCCCCTTCATTATGACACAGTATTGATCCAGAAGGGGAAACTAAATAAAAAGCAGTGGAAACTTGCAAGAATTAAATACATTTTTGTCCCCCAATTGTTATACTGTACTTTTTTGTCTGTAAAATTCACCCAATTGCCAAATTATTAAACTTTACCTTTATCTGTAAAATCTCTTACTTTCCATGTGCAAGGTAGAGTTTCCTCCTAAGGCTTCCTATAGTCATGTTTATAGGACACCAGCACTTGGTTGTTCAGATGCTCATCTGTTGGTCTCCTGAATTAAATGACTTTACCTCCCAACACAGCTGCTTATATAGTGCCCTGGGCTCTGGGACATCATCTATTATGACACATCTCTGATGTCAGAAGTGTTTATTACCCGGAGGGCCCAGCTCAGCCTTGTGATATCTGCCATTAGACAGCTCACCATACAGTGCTTTAGAAATATCTCAGTTTTCTCCAAAATATAATGTAGAACAGAGGTTCCTTTGCACACATGAGGGTTCACAGAAACATCAACACTTACAAACCACAATCATTTTTGAATCTGGTAAAAGAATAGGAAATGATCTCTGTGCATCTACACTTTGTGTACATGCTCACCTCCATTTTTACTGGTTGTTTTACTTTTTTCTTTCGGTTTCCTTCTTATTTCTTCCTCCTGACGTTTACCCTCCACTATATGAGTTGCCTCTAATAACTCTACTATAAGTTTAATACCGGGGTGTCCAAACTCTGTCCTGGAGGGCCACATACATGCCTGGATTTGATGATATCCCTGTTGCACACAGGTGAGTCAGTCACTTCTTCAGTCATCCTGATTGACTCACCTGTGCACAGAAAGGATATATTCAAATCCAGGCCTGGGTACAGGCCTCCAGGACCGAGTTTGGACACCCCTGGCTAAGACTTGAAGGGGATTATAGGCTATAGGCTGGTTTACAGGAGAAGTGAGCAGGCAGAATGCACAAGAGAGTGCAGTATAGGCAGGAAGGGTTACCAGGTGTCTGGTATAATAATAGACTGTCCTGGTAAAAATCTAAAGCAGTGCTCTTCAACTCCAGTCCTCAGGGCACAACAACAGGTCACATTTTAGGTATATCCCTGCTTGAGCACAGGTGAGCTAATCAGAGAATCAGAGGCTCAGTACTTCTGTTTCACTACCTGCAGATCCTCATAGCAGAGAGATCACCAAGATTTCCTGGCATCTTCTGGGCCAGGAAAGAGCCCTTCTATAAATCAAAATTACTTTATATACTCGAATACAAGCCAAGTTTTTTAGGCTTAGAAAGGACCCCTCGGCTTATACTCGAGTCACCCTGTATCTCTCCCCCCCCCCCGTCTCTCCACCCCGTGTCTCTTCCCCCCCTCTCCCACCCCTGTGTCTCTTTCACCCCCTCTCCCTTGTATCTCTTTCCCTCCCCCTCCCTTATCATCATCCTCCCTCCTCAACCCCCTTCCTCATCCTCAACCCCCCTCCTCCCTCCTCAACCCCCCTCCTCATTTGTGTGCCCTCTGCGCGTCACGTCATTAGCACTGGCCGGGTCCCTACACAGCCGGAAGATGCGCATAGGAGCGGAGGAGCAGCTGCTGATGGAAAGTAAGTGAGGGGAAAGGGAGAGGGGGAGGTAATTATATAGGTGTAAAGTGAGGAGGGAGGATGAGGAGGGGGGTTGAGAAGGGGGGTTGAGGAGGGAGGATAAGAGAGGTGGAGGGAAAGAGACACAGGGAGGGGGAGAGACACAGGGGAGAGAGGGAGGGGGAAGAGACACAGGGGAGGGAGAAGAGGGGAAGAGACACAGGGGAGGGAGAGACACAAAAGAGGGAGAGGGGGAAAGAGACACAGGGGAGAGAGAGGGGGGACACAAGAAAGGGACACAGAGGGCACACAAGTTACAAATTCTATGGAAGACATTTTTGTTATTTCTTAAAGAATGTTGTAACAAAATGATGTATTTGGCTACATTACAAAAATTCCGAATTTTGGAATATCATACAATGACTACAGCTTATTAAAAGTACAACATTTAGCATCATCAAAAAATCTATCTTTTTCCTAATCGATAGACTTTCGCAATTTAAGTGGTGGATAGACAATAAATTTACGGTGGTGGCTGATCTGTTGAGGGGCAGTAGACAGTGGTCTATTACAACATTCAAGGAAGAACACCATTTACCAGTAAAGGAATGGCTTAATCTGTCCCAGATACATGTCAATATCTCCAAAGTAAACAAATGTAATGCCGCTGCCAAGACTACTCAATTTGATAAATGTTGCCTTGATAATCCGACTGGCAGACGGAATATTTCTATTATTTATAACTACCTAATAGACCAGACCACACCACCTAAATTACATCATCAACAATCTTGGGAGTCAGAACTTGCCATAGACTTAAAAGACGCACAATGGAATAAGATACATAAACAGGCGGCAGGCTCCTCATTGAACATAATATTGAGGGATAACACACACAAGACTATTTTAAGGTGGTACCTAACACCGGCTAGGTTGAAGCTTTCCAGTCCTTCTTTGGAAGGTAATTGTTTTAGGGGGTGTACCGATTTAGGTACTCTTAAACATGTCCTGTGGGATTGCCCCAAGATTGCTCACATTTGGCTGGGGACATATGATATCTTGGAGAAGCTCTGGGAATGCAGGATTCCCCAAAAACCGGAAGAAGCTCTTTTAGGTCTACCTATAGAGGGCCTTAGTAACCAGGCTTTTAGCAACTCGAGTTACGTTAGCTAAAGCCTGGAAATCGTGAATACCTGCATATAGTGAAGTTTTACATAAGTTCATATATGATTATGAGCGTTATCTCAGCTGACCTGAATCAATCATACAAGAAATGGGCTTCATGCTGGGACACCTGGATCCTTAAGATCGGATGGTAAAGTTACAGAGTTTTCTAGCTCTTAGGACAATCAGAGTGTGGATCCTGATTTTCTATGTCCCTCTCTTTTTCTTCTTTTCCTTCCTCCTCTTCCCTTTACCCTAGGCGTGTTTTTTTCTTTGTTTTTAGATTGCAAGTTCGATAACCTGTATTTTTATATAAAAGTAATTTGAATTCATAAAAAAAAAAAAAAGAGTAAAAAAAAGACGATAATTGAAGTTAAAAGGTTATTTATTTGTATGTTTACATTTTTCAAGGGCATTGCCTATATTATTTATGTTTTATCGTGGAAACATGTGTATTATTGTATTAACTTGATATTCTTAATAAAAATATATTTTAAAAAAAAAATCAATCTTTTTCGTTACCTGGTGACATTTAATCAAAATTCAACTATATGACTGAAGCTGCAGGGAATTGATAGAACTGACCCCTGACCTGTTAGACATACAAATTTTACATTTTTGCCATAATTTATATGAATATTTAGTAAAAAAATAAAAAAAACAAAATAGAGGCTCTCAATCAGAGAATGAACAAACCTTGATAGGTTAGTTCTATGGACATGATAATCCACTCAGGGAGCAGTTTATTTAAGCTCACTTGAGCCTTTCAGAGGTAGAAATATCTTGTAATATATCAGCCTGGTCTCTCCCGATATTGATCCAGCCCCGAAATACCATGCAATTCTACCCTGAACAGGAGAAACAGCAAACCCCTTTTGGTTTTTTGTTTATTCAAATGACCCTAAGGCATAAGTCTCCTTAAGGCTGATAGGCGACTCCAGATGTGGACTTCTTGGCTTGCTCACTGTGCCTTAGGGAGTTATCAGCTACACCTCCCTGAAGAGGACCAATGAAGGGCAAAACGTACGTCTGGGGTTTGCTGTTTCTCCTGTAGGATTTCTCCGGTAGGATTGCCTGGTATTTACCACATGATATTTCTTCCTGTGAAGGACACAGGTGGCTAAAAGAGGCTGCTCGCAGAGAGGGTTATCATGTCCATAGAACTAACCTATTAAGGTTAGGTCGTTCTCTGATTGAGCACCTCTAACTTAGTTTTTTTAATATTTAATATATCAACCTAATCCTTCCCATTCTCTTTTTGTGAGTTTATCTAGCCATAATACGTTTTCTAATGATATTTAGGATTTATATTTTGCTCAATATCTACCCAGGTCGGTTTATCGTCTTTAATATGCCATAACGTTATTTGACTAATTTGTGCTGCTTCATAATATTTTAGCAGAATTGTTACTGATAAATCTCTGTTAGCCTTCAGTTGAAAGATGGTTGTTGTTCAGTCATTCAGTCTAGTCCAACTCTCTGTGACCCTATGGCCAGTTTGTGTCTGGGTGTGCCAATACATGAGGTTTTCATGGCAAAGATACTGCTAGTTCTTTCTCCAGTGAAACAAGATTTGTCTCGCCTCTCTGCTATGACCTACCCATTTTGGGCGATCCTACATGGTATAACTCACAACTTCATTGATGTTCACAAGCTGCTTCAATACGACAAGGTAGCAATCCAGAAGGGGGTTGAAAGATTTTTTTCTATTCTTGTTTTATTTTGACCCCAAATACATTTAAAAAATATTCTTTATAGATATTCTTTATCTGATTTAATGGTGCTGACTGGCAAAGTTCTGAAGAGATATAAAATATTAGGTAGGCCATTTTTTTTTTTTAAATGATCTATTTAGGAAAAACAAACAAAGAGGAAGAATTGTCAAGTTAAATGAAATGGAATAAAGTGTGCAAAACATATTTCTTAACTAAGAAATAAATTACTATTGGTTACTTAGTTGAAAGATTATATTTAAAACAGAAAAGGAGAAAGAAGGAGAAAGTTTATTAGGAGGATAGGAACACAACTTTCTGGTGTAAGTGTCCAACAGTGCCAGGGTATCTATCTATCTATTGAGGGGGACAGTGGCAGAGATAGTGCATGATGGGGCCCCGGTGAAAAAAGAAAATTTTAGACCCCTCAAGAGACATAGGGGAGGGAGAGGGGGGGAGAGACACAGGGGTGGGGGTGGGGGGGAATGGAGAGGGAGAAGGAGGCTTGCAAAAGTATTCACCCCCTTGGCATTTTTCGTGTTTTGTTGCCTTACAACCTGGAATTAACATGGATTGTTGGTGGATTTGACTGATTTAATTTACAGAACATGCCCACAACTGTGAAAATGTTTTTTTGTTTTTTTTTTATTGTGAAGCAAACAACAAATAGGACAAAATAACAGAAAAAGTCAATGTGCATAACTATTCACCCCCCTAAAGTCAATACTTTGTAGAGCCACCCTTTGCGGCAATCACAGCTCCAAGTCGCTTTGGATAAGTCTCTATGAGCTTGCCATACCTTACCACTGGGATTTTTGCCCATTCCTCCTTGCAAAACTGCTCCAGCTCCTTCAAGTTGGATGGTTTGCGCTTGTGAACAGCAATCTTTAAGTCTGACCACAGATTTTCTATTCAATTGAGGTCTGGGCTTTGACTAGGCCATTCCAACACATTTACATGTTTCCCCTTAAACCACTCAAGTGTTGCTTTAACAGTGTGTTTGGGGTCATTGTCCTGCTGGAAGGTGAACATCCGTCCTAGCCTCAAATCACGCACAGAGTGGTACAGGTTTTGCTCAAGAATTTCCCTGTATTTAGCACCATCAATTTTTCCCTCAACTCTGATCAGTGTCCCAGTCCCGGCTGCTGAAAAACATCCCCACCAAAAGATGTTTCAAATGTTTCACTGTGGGGATGGTGTTCTTTGGGTGATGTGATGTGTTGGGTTTGCACCAGACATAGCGTTTTCTTTGATGGCCGAAAAGTTTGGCCTCACACCATATATTTTGGGAGTCTCCCACATGCCTTTCGCAAACGCAAAACGTGCCACTCTGCCATAAAGCCCAACTCTATGGAGCGTACGGCTTATTGTCGTTGGAATGTTCTGTAAATTAAATGATGCAAATCCTCAAACAATCCATGTTAAATCCAGGTTGTGAGGTAACAAAACACGAAAAATGCCAAGGGGGTGATTACTTTTGCAAGGCCCTGTATATATAATATATATATATTTCCACAACACAGGCTGAGATCCCGCTCCATGCTGATGATAGCCAGTAAGCTTGAAACAGCTGTACATGGATTGGATACTCAGCATGTGTTTATTCCAACCTTGGCTTTGCATTAAAGCTGTGTAATACAGCATGCATAAGCTTAAAGGAAGCCATGTTTGATGATGGCTACGGAATGAAGAGCGAGGCATTTGTGGGCATATTTGTGTGTCCCAGCTCGACTTCCCAGAATGCAGTGTAATAACTGTTTTTCTCGGAACTCTGAGCTGGAAGCAGGTTTTTTAACTTGCTTTAGACATTCCGGTGTGAACACAGATGTACTCTGTATTTACTGTACTACTGTACGGTGGAGGGCTTCTATCGCTCTTTTGCCCACCATATTATAAATGATTGTTGTGGTGAACTACCTACTCATAATTTCTTTTTTTTTTTTTTTTTTTTTTATTAAGAGTATCAAGGTAATACAATAATACACATGTTTCAATGATAAAACAAGAATGATATAGACAATGTCCTTGAAAAATATAAACATACAAATAAATAAGCTTTTAACTTCAATTATCAACTTTTTGCTTTCTCTCTCTTTTTTTTTTTTGTTATATGAATTCAGATTACTTACATATAAAAATACAGGTTATCGAACTTGTAACCTAAAAACAAAGAAAAAAACACGCCTAGGGTAAAGGGAAGGGGGGGGGGGGGAGAACAGGAGAAGAGAGGGACATAGAAAATCAGGATCCACATCCTGATTGTCCTAAGAATTAGAGAACTCTGTAACTTTACCATCCGATCTTAAGGATCCAGGTGTCCCAGCATGAAGCCCATTTCTTGTATGATTGACTCAGGTCAGCTGAGATAACGCTCATATCGTATATGAACTTAAGCTTACGAAAAACTTCACTATATGTGGGTATTCCCGATTTCCAGGCTTTAGTTAGCGTAACTCAAGTTGCCAAAAACACTTGGTGTGACAAAAGTTGAGCCTGGTTACTAAGGCCCTCTATGGGTAGACCTAAAAGAGCTTCTTCCGTTTTTTGGGGAATCCTGCAATCACAGAGTTTCTCCAAGATATCATATGTCCCCAGCCAGATGAGGGCAATCCTAGGGCAATCCCACAGGACATGTTTAAGAGTACCTAAATCGGTACACCCCCTAAAACAATTACCTTCCAAAGAAGGATTGGAAAGCTTCAACCTAGCCGGTGTTAGGTACCACCTCAAAATAGTCTTGTGTGAATTTTCCCTCAATATTACGTTCAATGAGGAGCCTGCCGCCTGTTTATGTATTTTATTCCATTGAGCCTCGTTTAAGTCAATGGCAAGTTCCGACTCCCAAGATTGTTGATGATGTAATTTAGGTGGTGTGGTCTGGTCTGTTAGGAAGTTATAAATAATAGAAATATTCCGTCTGCCAGTCGGATTCTCAAGGCAACATTTCTCAAATGGAGTAGTCCTGGCAGCGGCATTACATTTGATTACTTTGGAGATATTGACATGTATCTGGGACTAATTAAGCCATTCCCTTAATGGTAAATGGTGTTCTTCCCTAAATGCTGTAATAGACCACTGTCTATTACCCCTCAACAGATCAGCCACCACTGTAAATTTATTGTCTATCCACCACTTAAATTGCGAGAGTCTATCAATTAGTGCCGTTCTTTGGTATACCCACAATGGGGCTATCCATGAGCTTGTTTCAACCAGTGGGATTCTCTTGTTTGTCTGAGTCAGAACTGCCAGAGACTGGACCATGCAGTTAGTAAAGGAGGCATTCCCCAACTTAGAATGTAAGCTAAGCCAAATAACCTGTTTAATGTGGAGGCCACTTTGTTCAAAGATATTTGTTTCTATTTCTTTTTCTACCCATATTGGCACTTGTTCTGTACCAAACCATTTAGTGATTTGGGCTAATCTAGTGGCTTTACAATATTTCAATAGGTCTGGGAAGGCCAGCCCTCCTCTGGCCTTTGTAGCCTTCATTCTGTCTTATTTATTCTAGATCTTTTACGGTCCCAAATGAAGCGAGAGATTGCCCCCTGAATAGCCAAGATATCCTTGGAACGAACAGCCGTTGGAATGGTACGGAAGAGATACAGGAGCTTGGGCAAAATATTCATTTTGATAGCGTGAATCCTCCCTAACCACGAAATTTTGTATGAGGACCACGTATTTAAATCCGTAATTAATTTTTTAATGAGCGCCGGGAAGTTTGCTGAGTACGTTAGGCCAGATTGTCTGGGGATAAAAAAAACCTAGATATTTAATGTGGTTTTGGACCCACTTAAAGGAGAAGTTTCCTGATAATTGGGCTTTCAATTGCTCTGGTAAGGAGACATTTAGCGCTTCACTCTTACTCGAATTAATTTTAAAGCCAGAGATCCTACCAAAAAGTTCAAGAGCATGGAACAGGTTAGGGAGACTGACTAATGGTTCGGAGATAGTAAGCATGACATCATCCGCGAAGAGGCTTAATTGATGTTCCGTCTCTCCCACTCTAACTCCCCTTATATTCATATCCTCTCTGATGGTTACCGCCAGAGGTTCAATACACAAAGCAAAGAGGAGAGGAGATAGAGGGCACCCCTGCCGCGTCCCTCTCGTGATTTTAAATGATGGAGATTTAAACCCCTGGTATGCAACATATGCTGTCGGGCCAAATATAATGCTAAAATACCCTTCACTAACTTCTCGCTTAGGCCAAATTTATGTAGTGTCTCAGCCATATACACCCAATCAATCCTATCAAAGGCCTTTTCCGCGTCAAGGGATAACAGCATTAAGGGCGTATTCTGGAATGATGCTACATCAAGCAAGTTTATGATCCGTCTGGTGTTGTCTGGCGCTTCACGACCCTGGATAAACCCAACCTGGTCTGGATGTATTAGGCTCGGCAGCACCTGAGATAGCCTATTCGCTAAGATTTTAGAGTAGAGTTTAACATCACAGTTGATCAAGGATATAGGTCTATAACTCTTACATTGAGATGGGTCTTTACTCTCCTTAGGTATTACTATCACTTTGGCTTCCAGGAATTATGCCCTCATAGGCTTACCAGACAAAAAATCGTTAAAAAGCCGCTGAAGATGGGGTGCTAACGTATCTATAAATTGCTTATAATAAAAAATTGTAAACCCATCCAGGCCAGGTGCTTTATGAGCCTTGGCCTCTTTTATAGCTCTCTTAACTTCAGTTAGATCTATGGGCCCATCCAGCAGATCTGAATGTCCGGCATCCAGTTTTGGGAGTTTAATGGAAGACAAAAAAGTGTCTATTTGGGTCATATGATCAATCGAGCCCGACCTAGCAGGTGCAGAATACGGATTGGCGTAACATTTTTCAAATGTCTCCGTAATGTCACGTGGCTTATAGATAATTTTTATCATTCTCCATCTTTAGTTTTGGAGTAAAAGAGTTTGCTCGTTGCTGGTTGAGCTTTCTGGCTAGCATTTTATCTGGCTTATTCGAGAGTGTGAAATACTGAGATTGGGTTCTTTGCAGTAGTGTTACCGCTTTTTTACGTAAAATCTCCTGCAACTGTTGTTTGAGTTTAAATATTTCCGCCTGGGTCTCAGATGGTCTCCTAGAGAGGGGGATTGCTTGAAGAGTCGAAATGTTTTTGTTTAGTATATTTATTTGGGCTAACTCTGTTCTTTTAGAGCATGCACCAATCTGAATGCATTTACCCCTTATCACTGCTTTGTGTGCAGCCCAAACTCCATCTCTCTGTACCTCACCCTCACCATTTAGATCAAAATAGTCTGTTATGGCGCTATGTATTTTATCTTTCGTGACTACGTCATTAAGTAGAGCTGGATTAAGTGCCCACGAGGGGGAGCGCCCTTTAGGCAACAGGTCATTTAAGGAAAAACATACAACATCATGATCTGACCATGCAATGGGCCGGATTTCAGCATCCTGTAGGTTCGAAGCTAGCTGTTGCTGTATTAAAATATAGTCGATGCGAGAATATGAGTTATGTCTAGCCGAGTAGTGAGTGTACTCACTATCATTAAAATGGGTCATTCTCCATGCGTCAATCAAAACGTGGTTGTTAAGTAAGAGTTTGAAAGACTTTGTTGCGGTGGGAATAATCATCAGGTCTGAATAGCCCGATCTATCCTTTGCTTGGTCCAGGACCGAGTTCATGTCTCCTCCAATAATCCATGTTGATTGTTGCCAGTCAGACATAATGTCTGAGATTTTATGAAAAAATTTAGCTTGTCTAACATTCGGGGCGTATATATTTAGCAGTGAAATCTGGTGTTCGTTAATAGTGCCCTGTACGAGGATGAATCTCCCTTCTGTGTCTCTGCTTGTGGATATGTGTTGGAAATTTAATCTCTTGTGTATTAAAATGGACACTCCCCTTTTTTTTCTGGGGCGGTAGAATGAAACGTTTGCGTGAAGCATTTCCCCCAATATTTTGGGATAGAATTCTTCTTAAAATGGGTCTCCTGTACCATGACAATATCTAGCCCCATGCGACCGTACTCCCCTAGGGCAATCCCCCGCTTCACCAGCTCATTCAGCCCCTGAACATTATGAGATGCTATGCATAAAGCCATTACTCACTACTTGTTCTGAGCGACACCCAAGAGATAGAGCTTCTGATGAGTAGGTTATCCGCTGAAAGCAGGTGACCTGAGGGGTGTTCTTCACTTGGACCTAATGATTCCTAGGGCTCCACACCAGGCTAGAGTAAATAGATCAAGTATAGTGAGGGGGAGGGGAGAGAAAAAGAAGAGAAGCCGGAGGGAGGGAGGAAGGAGGCGTCTAAAGGAGGAAGCAAAAATAAATAAAAAGATTAAAATTAATATATATTTATATTAAAGCAATGTATAAAAATAACCGTGTTGTACAATACAGTACGTAAATCTAACCGTATACAAGTAAGTAATTACGAAAGATATGTGTATAGTGTTTGTATGGGTATATTAAGTATATATCCAGAACAATATACAATTTACACAGAAATGAGGAGAGCAACTCGCTGTCCTCCTATAACCTATGGTGAAGCACCTGGAATCCTTGCAGAAAGATATCCAGGCGACTCGCCAAAACAAAAACCAAAATAAAGTCAAAATAGAAAAAGTTTACAAAATTAACCCCCTGTGGGGCACAGCTTCAGAAACATAACATTAACAATTAAGTGACTATAACTATGCAGATGAAGTCTAAACATTAGATAGCTGCTGTAGAGGACCCTGAGCTAATATTAGAGTCGGCACTAGGTGAAAATAGATAAGATCAAACATATACATACACATACATATATCTACATACCCATATATATATATCTGTATATACATACCTCCATCTATACATATCTACCCAGAAAACTAGGACTAAATTATCTCAACATTGTCGCTACATTTAGCCTGGAGGCTGTGCCTTATGTAGATAAAGCTACAAAGTCCCTGTTCTACTGTCCACAGTTTTATAGGGTGTATTACGCATTGAGAAATCTTTTCCTTTTCCCTTTAGTTTTTCACCCTTCTAAATGTAAAAGATTATTACAGACTTAGGTTCTTTGTTGCAGCCTAGGGCGTCTGTAGGGTCTGGCATCCAGGCGTTGGGCCGCTTGTTCCAAGACGAGAGCAGCGCCATGCCCTCCTCCATTTCAAAAACTGGGTAAATTCTTTCATCTCTCACAATGTTCAATTTGAAAGGAAAGCACCAGGTATACCTCCATCCTTGGGCCAAAACGATCTCCAGAAGAGGTTTGAATAATCTCCTCTTGTACAAAGTGGTCGGAGAAAGGTCAGCAAAAATGGTGGGCTGGCCACCTGCAATCTCTGGAATACCAGGTCTCGCAACTTTCATAAAGAGCTCCTTGGTCGTGTAGTAATGAAATTTTGCAATAACATCTCTAGCTCTCTCTCCAGCAACAGGACGACCTGACAGTGCTCTGTGAATGCGGTCTATTCTGAAGGCTTCCTCTTCTAGCTTTGGCAGCAAAAGTTTGCAGAGATCCATCATATAATTTGGGAGATCTGTAATGGATTCTGGGAGGTTACGGATCCGAATATTTTGACGACGAGAGCGGTTTTCCAGGTCTTCTTGCACGTATTGGAGTTGGCTTTGTTCATCTCTTAAGGTTGACACTTCTTCTTTCAGTTGGGAGTGTGCTGCTAATAAGTCATGGTACCTCACTTCCAGGTCGGTCACTTTAGAATCAACCGCTTTTATTTCACTAGTAAGTTCTGCAGCCACTTTCTTAATTTCTCCAGTGATCTCAGTTCTAAAAGAGGAGATTAGATCTTTTAGATCCTGTATGTCTGCTTTCGTACTAGGAGCCGTGGATTCTATGGTAGCAATTGGGGAACATTTGGGAGTTGAGGCTGGCTGTCGGGCAGACTGCTTGGTGTCTTTGTTGTACAAAAGTCCTGTATAGTTTTGGTTGCCCTTCTTGTTGAGATCCCAGCCATTCCTTTTTTATAAGAACCGTACATAAAATGTAGTTGTCAAAGTCACTTCACCTTGAGTTGTGCCACCACACCGGAGTATGGGGTGCGTTTACATAGTGAGCATATTCTTATCCACTTGTGTCAGTAAAATAGGCCGGTTAGGCATCCTCAAAAATATTGGTGTATTTTGAAAGTCTCTGATGATATATTCCTACAGGTCCACTAGGTGGCAGTGCAAAATAGTTTGGTTGCAGCAATTTGGTAGATACCAGTTTTGTCCACAAGATGGAGCTAATCACATAGATTTGCTGGGAAATAGCCTCCTGGCCACCAGGTGGCGACGTTATAATGTGCTAGGCCTAGCACTGGCCAGAGAAAACTTTATTATTGTGCAGATGGTGGACTTTGATCCTCATGTACAGGGTTTCAATAGATACAAACTCTGAAGAGGTTAATGTTCATAAGGCGTGTAGTTTTTTATTTTTACTATTTCTGTACACAAATTGGATTGGTGGCCAGGGTTGTCATGTTTCTGCTATTGCTATTGAAATAAGCTCACCATTTCCTCCTAGCAGGCCTCCAGCAACTGTCCAGGTTAGGGCTTCAGGCTGGTCTCTCTCCTTCTACTGTCCCCTGTTGCCCCACTGTCCAGTTGTCCCTCATCCAGTCCACTTTGCCTACCTACTCATAATTTCCACAACACAGGCTGAGATCCCGCTCCATGCTGATGATAGCCAGTAAGCTTGAAACAGCTGTACATGGATTGGATACTCAGCCTGTGTTTATTCCAGCCTTGGCTTTGCATTAAAGCTGTGTAATACAGCATGCATAAGCTTAAAGGAAGCCATGTTTGATGATGGCTACGGAATGAAGAGCGAGGCATTTGTGGGCATATTTGTATGTCCCAGCTCGACTTCCCAGAATGCAGTGTAATAACTGTTTTTCTCGGAACTCTGAGCTGGAAGCAGATTTTTTAACTTGCTTTAGACATTTAGGTGTGAACACAGATGTACTTTTTATTTAATATATATATATATATATATATATATATATATATATATAAATATGTGTAGATATTATTTATATATATAATATATAAGTTGGCACCTGTTATAAGTAATAATATTCCAGGAATACTGCGCTGCTCCTTCCCCAGGAAATGTAAATCCAGACAGCACAATCTATACATTCACTGTTACAGCACTGATGGAGTGAACCCCTCAACAAGCACCTAGGAGTCAGGCTCTCGTCTCTTCAGTATATATCAGTGAGATGTGTCATTGTCCTCATAAGAAGTCCTTTCTGTGAAAACTTTTATAATTGTCCCAATGCAAACATGTCTGCTGTTCTGCTGAGGAATAACTTGCAGACATTCCCCATGTTCAATTTGCAGGTCTTTGTTTCATCAAAAACAACCGTGTATGAGGGAATTTTTTTTAAACTAATTTCACATGTAATTTTCCTTTGTTCTTGTTATCCAGCCATACTTACTGTTCATAAAGAAAAAAAGAAAAAGTACAATGCTGTTATCTGCACGGAGCTGTCTATGATTATTTAAAGGCCTTAAATGGCATTGGCTTATATTTGTAAGCATGTATGTTCAGTTGATTAGGAAAGCTAAAAGTTTTTTTTTTTTTTATTTCAAATAATATAATACATTGATAAAATGAGTTGTGTCATTTTTAGATTACAAATAAATAAAATAAAGTTTTTTTTCAACTAAAAATATTTTCATTACAATGAAATTGAGAAAACACTGGAAATGTATTGGCTTAAATTGAGGTTGCAGAGCAGGATGGAGCAACTTAAAGGCTAGGAAAACTGAACATCCCTCCCTGCAAAGGTTGTTTCTGATGACATAATTTATGACATCATCAATGACATTAGGTTATATTATTCATGATATTACTGATGACACACCTATATACCCCTGTGATGTCACTTAATGCATACTTCCCAATTTCCAAGCAGATACCTTGATAGCAGCAAATATGAGAGAGTAAAACTGCATAAATAAATAATTTGTTAAATGAGCAAATAGATTAATTAAACAGAGACTAAACAGCACATGGGAGGAACATCTTGTACCTACAGAAGGACAGGGTGATAATTCACCAACAAAGGACCACAACCAGAAAGTTGCACCCCCAGTTGGTTCTGCATGATTCAGTACTGTTTTGTTTCCCCCTTCATTTTAAAGATTATAATCTTTAAAAAATATGTTTGAATAAATCTATGTGTCTGCAAAAAATATTTTAAAAAAATATTTATTCAGTTTGTAGGCTGCCTTTACATAATTAATATTAAGTTGCAAAAAACATATTTAAGTGGTTAATTAGCATATATTTCTAATTCTGCTACTTCACACGCACACACACATAGATATTCATTATATACACATACAGACACGTATATATATATATACACACATATACACGCACCTATATATATATATATATATTTATATATATACTAGCGAATTGCCCGTCAAAAAATGACAGCAATGAAATTGTAAGTGAGCTAAGGGTGTTTGGTTTATATAATGTGGCTGATGTAGCGTCGTTCGTTTTCTATGTCGTTCGAGTTTTTTGGAATATTCGTTTTCTATGTCGTGCGAGTTTTTCGGAATATCCGTAGCTGTTTGGTGTGCTTTTCCAGAATATCCGTAGCTGTTTGGTGGTGTTTTGCATGTTTATGGTACTGTTTTGCGTGTTTAGGGACCTTTAGCCTCGTTTTCGTTTTGTTCGGCGGCCATTTTTTCTCTCGCTTAGGTGATTTTCAGGGTCTGTAATTTTGTGGTTAAATGGAGGTGTAACTTCACTTACAGAGGTCCTCGGTACCTCCCCTTGCTGTGAGTAACCTTTTTATGTGTTTGTTGTTTGTATTTGTTGTATTTGTAATTTTTTTTGGTGTTGCGTGGTTTGCGTCCTTGTTTTCGAATCTCGTAGGTGTTTTTTTGGCAAATACGTAGGTGTTTGGTGGTGTTTTGCGTCTTTAGACTGCTGTAGCCTCGTTTTCGTTTTTTTCGGAGGCCATTTTTTCTCTTGCCTAGAGAATTTTTTAGTGTCTAAACTCTTTTAATTTGACTTAAATTGAGATGCAACTTTAGTTTTCGAGGTCCAGGATGCTCCCTCTTCCTGTAAGTAAGCTTTTTATGTATTTGTTGTGTGTATTTGTTGTATTTTTCATGTTTTGATGTGCGCATGTTGCAGCCGATTTTTGCGAGGTCGGAATGAGCCGTAACGTGTCTCGTATTTTGTTTGTGTTACGACGTAAATTTTGCGAGGGTTGCAGTTGCTGGCAAGGAGCGACTTCGGTGCTTCGCGAGGGCCGCAGGCTCGCTATGCGAGCCCGCAAGCGTGAGCAACGGCTTGTATGCTCACAACTATATATGTGATATATATATATATACACACACATACACAACATCTATATATATATTACACATACAATAAGAGATTGGATGATGCTGCATTCGACAGACAGGTTCATCTCTGCTATAGCATAGTTTGGGCAGAAAACCAAACTGTTTAGGCAAGTCACCAGTAGGGGGCTAGATGTGATAAGTCAGTGTGTTTAACTACAGCACAGAGGGTTTTGAAATTCAAAGTGACAGCAGCAGCTTTTAAAAACACAGAATATTGATACCTTAGATTGTAAGTCTGCGAGTTTCTATCCTAAATACTTTGGGAATTCACCACGGACATTGGATTCCTAGCTGAAAGACAGGGCCCTCCTTCCTTTGTTATATGTTAATGTGTATTTATCTTTGTCTGAACTTAATTTATGTACAGCGCTACGGAATATGTCGGCTCGTTATAAATAAACTATAATAATAATAACATGATAAAACATTTTTTTATTTTTTTATTATATAAATTATACAATTAAGTAAGTGATGGGGGGATTAAGTCAGTGCATTCGTTTTGTGAGGGCGGTTGCCCATTTGCCCCATGAACCAGCTGCCCCTGTTAATGGCAGTTTGCTGTCCAGTTTTGCAAGGCTTATTGGAGCTTTGTGTTTGTAGGATGTTTCATTAGATTGTGGTTCACTCTGCTGCATTGTAGCCTCTTGAGGTTCTGCATGGATAAGCCCTCCAGAAAAATATCTGTGTACAAGCCATTGTTATACATCATTCCTTTATTGAAGTGATGTGCAGGCACTTTTTGATAGCTCCTCTGTTCTTTTGGAGACATATTACCTAGGTCTTGGTTCCACATCTGGTGGAAGCTTGTGCCCACAAAATTGATGAATGTCAACTATTGATGGTGGTGTTTAGCTCTGAACTGCGCTACATCTTACGGAGATTTGTCAAAATATCACGAGATGTTCTGTGAAAATGTCCACCATGATAATTCATTGTTTTTTTCGGTGAACATGCCACAAGGCATGACATTTTTCAGTCCCTAACTGGCTGTTGAATACATAATCCTAATTCATTTACTTTCCAAATTGTATTGGCACTAAATGGATTTAGCAGGGGGATTGAGTTGATATCCCCAACAAGCCAGGATCTCTGAAAGCTCTGCTTTGAACTATGTAAATTATATAAAAAGGTTTAATGACATTGTGCTAAGCGTTAACAGAATATCATTCTTATATTTTTTTTTTCTTAGGCCAATTTGAAGTATTTCCTTGTAGGGTTTCTTTTTCAGTAATGGGTTCCCCTCTAAGAGTCTTCTGGATTTCTATTTTATGCATGATTTAGCATACACTGCTGTGAATTTTGTTGTATGTTGTTTATTTACTGAGCCTGTTGCTAACCCAGGAAGAGTTCTCTGTGTCTGTCAGGTAAGGTTTTGTTCTGTGAGATGTGATCCTCTCCTCTTCAGTTATATGAGATGTACAGAGATGAGCAACACAGACTCCACACAGCATCCCTGGCTGTGCTAGTCTCAAGCATCCAATATGTATCGAGCTTATCAGCCCACCTTACCAACAACCAACCTGTATCTGCAGGAGAAGTGGGACAGGAGCAGATATACAGTGCACAGGAGAAAGGTAATGAGTGGTGTAACCAAGAAAGGCTGAGATTTATTGAACGATACACATACAAATCTCTGACACACCCACAGCGTTTTACAGCATTTACCCACCATCAAGGATAGACTTGCAATAAATTGCACTTGCATTCCACATAGATCAGTCACTGCCTCGCATAGTGTTAACTAGCAACTCACTATGACTCCCCTTGCACACCGGGGGGCCAGTCACTGCCTCCCTTTGTATCTCTTCAATATGAATCACTATTGTAGTCCAGACAATACCAAATGTTCTTACTCATCTAGTCTTAGCTACAAATCCATAAATCCTCCAATCTTCCTGTAAACTGACAAATCTTCATATCTCTCTCAGAGCATGATTTCATATTCTAACACTTGTCTCTTTCTGGAATGTTTTCCCTTGTAAATTTATAATAATTTGTTCTATAAATCCCTGTTCACTTGTCCCCATTGTTATTCCTACAACAGTTTTGTCATTGTTAAAGGAAAAAAAGGTAACAATGTGGCTGCATAGTGAAAGTTGGTGAAAGTTGTTTTTTTTTAATACTCTTTATTTATAAAGCAATAAAAAAAAATTCTGTAGAGCTATTTTCAAAGTAGAATAAAGTAAATTACAAGTAGTGGGTCCAATACAACTGTGATACAAATAGGACAACTTGGTGCAATAGGAATGAGGTCCCTACTCTGAAGAACTTACACATTGTGTGTGTGAGAGGGGTATTTACATATCTGGGAGATTGGAGTTGCATATATTTATGCAAGCTGTCTGCTTCTGGCCCTGTGAAGAGAAACGGGTATAGTGTCAATTATATTCAGATTCAATTATCTAACACATTAACTTTTCTGTGTTCCTCTTCCCCAAACCCTCCCTCAACTGATATATAAAAAAAAACACATAATCTAATCCATCTCTCATGAAATAATGTGAAAAGGCTAAATGAGTTCCTTTATTCAAAACAGAACCTTAAAAAAAAAATCAAATTATTTTGTCTAAAATGTTTTATGTCTGTGACTTACAGAGCTTTTAATATTCTGATGTTGTCTAAAAATATTTTTATGTTAGTTTGGTGCATAATTTATAAACAAGTGCATTTTTTTCTTGAACTACAGCAGACCTTTAAATGTCTTGCCTATGTCCTTCAAAATGACAAAGGCCAGGCATTTACATATTGAAATTGACAAAAAAGGTCAAAAGTCTAATAGATAACTAAAGATTATGTCAGTGATAAGTGGTAAAGCAAGGCAGTTTATATGTCTGTCCATAGAGCACCTTTTGTTTTGAAAGGTGACTTCTGACTTAACTCAGTTTAACAGAAATGGGCTTTACCTGTAACCCTATTAGAGAGAGCTCTGGCTGTGTAAACTTATGTTGAACTCATAGGAAGCAGCCAGAGGAAATTAGATCTCTTCTTTTTATGTATTATGCATAGCATGTGTTACTATCTCCTCCTCCATATTGTCATACACAGACCTGTGTACTGAGGTGTCTCTCCCCTCCCACTACATGCTCTTATTTCAGGTATTGATGGCCACCCCTGCAGTGGATACCAAGGGACCTCAAACTCCTGGACATTTGCTGGTCAACATGAAAAGAATCCAGGTACTGTTACAGTGAACAGGAAGTCATAAATATATAAACTGTGGTCCTGAGATAAACATGACATATGTCACTATCTTAGTCAAGCAATTACATCCTATGACAGAATACAAGAGTAAGGCACAGATCTACTATATGGCTGTCATTGTTTTCAGCAACTCCTTAGAATGCTTGTCCTGGCTGGTGCCGAGAACAATAATACAGCCCTGTGTATAAGTAATTTATTGATGTTTATGTAATGTTGACTTGTCTACTTGGTTTATGGTATACATCATGGTCTGTCAGTGTAAGTCTATATATGGGCAAATGAGGAGAAGAATCCTTGAACATGTTGCCTCTGTGAGAAACTGCATAGATACACCAGAAGCAAGGCATATTAGACTGTAGCATCAGAACAAAATGAGTTTCACATCATAGACAGTATATCACCAGGATTGAGAGGAGGTGACAGAAGTAAAAAACTACTTTAAGCGGAGTGCAAATGGATTTACTGCTTAAGAGCCCAAAGCCCTCAAGGTTTAAATGAGAGTTTCTCATTCTCTGCGTATATATGACTTGATAATTAGAGAGCCCCCTACTGAGCAATATGCTTAATCACATATATAGTTGTGAGTGTACGAGTTGTTGCTAATGCTTGCGGGCTCGCATAGCGAGCCCGCGGCCCTCGCAAAGCGAGGGCTGCGGGCGAGGGCCTCAGTTGCTGGCATGGAGCGCCAAAGGCGCTCCTTGCCAGCAACTGCGACCCTTGCAAAATTTACGTTCAAACGCAAACAACCACACAACAACCGTGACCACGCAAACAACACGACACACCAACTACGACCATTGCAAACTTTACCTCGCAACGCAAACAACATACGAGACATGTTACCACACATTACGACCTTGCAAAAATCAGACGCAACTCGCGAACATTACAAAATTCAAAACACAAGAAATACACACAGCACATACATAAAAAGCTTACCTACAGCAAGAGGAAGCATACAGGACCTAAAAAAAAAACAACTTACACCTTCATTTAACTAAAAATAAAAGAGTTTGAACACAAAAAAATTCGATAAGAGAGAGAAAAAATGGCCGCCGAACAAAACAAAAACGAGGCTACAGCACTCTAAACACACCACAAGAAACTCGGAAAACACCACAAACGAACTACGGATATTCCGCTAAGACGCATACCACACATTACCCGCCATTTTACACCAATGCGGAAGTACACAACTACACTAACAGTTTGGTCTCGCGCACGCACACTATTACACTGCACACATTCACTACGCTTACACAGCAGCTCCACACCACTAATACTGCAGCAACATCAAAACAGATTGCAGCTCTTCAACACAATGCTTCAAAATAGGTAAAGTATATTCATTTATTAATGTATTATATATTTCAGTACTACACGCCAAACAGCATTAGCTAACTTACAATTTCATTGCCGTCATTTTTTTGACGGGCAATTCGCTAGTACCAATATAATGTCGTTGGACAATATAAGGCTGAGGTATAAAGTCTGTGAATCCAAAATAAACATAGATCTATAACTAGGCAATTATTAATAACTCCATTATAATAAAGATCTTTAAGACACTTACTTAGCCAGAAAAGTTCACCAAGAATTTTTTAAGCATAAAAATACTGAGAACAGCAACTGGATTTACAGTAGCATTGAGAATTGCTTATGAGGTTTTCATATACTACCTTATGTGATGAGTGTTGCAGAACATGTTGGTTTAATATTCAAACCTTCAGGTTCACATCTACAAAATACTATGGGATTCTGCCCTTTAAGCACCTATTAGTCCAGATAACAAATCGTATCACTTTCCATAATAGTGAATTCATTCATTCTTAAATTTACTGAGGGCTATATAGTTCCTGACTCTATGAAATTGCCAGCATAGCAAACTGCATACATACTTTTGAATTGATTGTTTCATTGTGTTAGTAAACTTTTAATTTTTCAAGATTTTTTCACCAACTTTCTTAATATAAACATGGCTAATGACATAGAATGACGTGCTGGGGAGTTTCTCCTTTAAAAAGCCCGCCAAACACTGGCCGCAGTGAGAAAAGCGTTTGGTAAAGTCACAGTTATGATGAAACCGGTCATGTCAGAGGTGTGAGTCCTTTCAGCAAACAATCATGGACATTGTTAAAGTCTGGTATAGTACCCTTCATTTTACTTGTGATGCATTCTGTGTGGTTCTCTATTTAGAGTAACCCCTGTGCTGATCTCTAGCCTGTGTGCAATAACACAGGGGCCATTACGACCTGCAGTTACAGCATTATCCAGGTCTAACTATTTGGGTTAAATTTACCTTTGATAGTTGTATTAAACCAGAGAATGATTGCAATGTTATATTTTTAAATTGTGTATATTTTTTAGTCTAAAGCCTCCATATTCAAGGTTATCCTATGATTTTTGTTATTTACATGTATGATGAAGAAATAATAATGCTCATGGAATATATAAATTTAAGTTTTGTCAAAATGTTACAATATGTAAGGATTGCCAACTTCCAGGATTTGGCTAATGTAATCCTAACTACCAAAAACAATTAGCATGACAGAAGTTGAGCCTCTTTACAAAGACCCAGTATGGGAAGGCCAAATAGAGCTTCTCCTGTTTTTTGGGGGAATCTTGCATCCCACAATCTCTCCAAAATATGACAGGTCTCCAGCCATATGTGGGCAATCTTAGGGCAGTCCCAGAGGACATGTTTAAGGGTGCCTAAGTCGCTACAACCTCTGAAGCAATTGTCATTTAAGGAGGGATTGGAAAGTTTCATTCTGGCAGGTGTCAAGTACCACCTCATGATGGTCTTGTGTGCATTTTCTCTCAGGAATGTGTTTAGGTAGGAACCCGTAGCCTGCTTATGAATTTTGTTTCACTGCACATTGGTTAAGGTAGTGGCAAATTCTTATTCCCAGGAATGCTGGTGGTGAAGTTTTGACGGGGTGGTCTGGTCTAATAGATAATTGTATATGGTGGATATATTGCTATTCCCATTAGGGTTATCTATACAGCAGGGAGTGGTCCTAGTTGAGGCATTAAGTTTGAGTATTTTGGTAACATTAACATGTACCTGAGATAGGTTGAGCCATTCTTTTAAAGGTAGATGATGTTGGTCTCTGAATGTCATGGGGCACCAATGCTGATGTTCCCTTAAAAGATCAGCAGCTATAGTTAAATTATTTTCTATCCACCATTTAAATTGGAAAAGTCTATTCATTGGTGTAAACTTCTGATATAACCATAGGGGGGTGAGATTCTACAAGTGGTATTCTTTTGGCCAACAATTGGACTACACAACTGGGAAGGGAGGAGTTGCTTAACTTATTGTGTAGGCTGAGCCATAACACTTGGCTATTGCAAAGGTCCCGTTCCCCAAGGATACTTTTTTCAATCTCCACCCACACTGGCAACTGCCCTTTACTGAACCATTTGGTTATTTGGGCTAGTCTGGTAGCTTTACAGTACTTTGGTAAATCCAGAAGGGCGAACCCTCCCTTGTGTTTGGGTGCCATCATGGCTGACTTACAGCAGTCTAGGTAGTAAATTCATTTTTATGACATGTATCTTACCAAGCCATGAGATGTTATAGGAGGACTACGTGTTGATATAATTTAGTAGCTTTTTTATAACGCAAGAAAATTTGCTGAATACAATAGGCCAGATTGTCTAGGGATGAGAACTCCAAAGTTTTTAATTCGGTGATGGACACATTTAAAGGAAAAGTTCCATCATAATTGAGATTCCAATTGTTTTAGTAAAGAAACAGTTAGTGCTTCACTTTTGCTTGGATTAATTTTAAAACCAGAAATGCAGCTAAAAAGCCCAAATGCATGAAATAGGTTAGGAAGACTGGTCAATGGTTTGGTAACTGTAAGCATGATATCGTCTGCAAATAGGCTTAATTGTGTTTTGTCTCTACCACTGCAGAACGATTATGGAGGAAATCTCGCACTTCAGCAGACTTTCTCCACTACAAGTTTACCTTGCGCTCCTACTTCTCTGCCCTCAATCTTGCCAAACAACACTACTTCTCATCACTAATATCAAACCTGTCCTCCAACCCTAAACGTTTATTTGCTACATTCAACACCCTCCTCCGCCCACCCCCACCTCCTGCCCCTTCCTCTCTCACTGCTGATGACTTTGCCAGCCATTTTAAAAATAAAATCGATACCATCCGAAATGAGCTCTCCTCCCAGCTTGGCCCTACCCCACCACCCTCTCCCCAAACCGACAACACCCAGCCCTTACCCTTCCCCAATCCCACCTCCACTATGGACTCCTTTGACCCTGTAACCGAGGATGAAGTATCTACTTTACTATCAACCTCTCACCTTACCACATGTCCTCATGATCCTATTCCATCACAGCTAATCCCTCCCCTATCCACCACACTTATCCCAGCTCTCACACATCTATTCAACCTCTCCCTAAACACTGGCAAGTTTCCATCCTCCTTAAAACATGCCACAGTTACACCCATTCTCAAGAAGCCCTCTTCTGACCCAGCTTCTGCCTCCAACTATCGCCCTATCTCACTACTTCCCCTTGCGTCTAAACTCCTTGAGCGGCTTGTTTACAATCGCCTCACTCAATTTATTTCCTCCAATTCCCTACTTGACCCCTTCCAATCTGGCTTCCGGTCCCAACACTCTACAGAAACAGCCCTTACAAAAGTCACTAATGACTTGCTAACCGCCAAATCAAAGGGTCACTACTCTATTCTAATTCTCCTGGATCTCTCTGCTGCCTTCGATACAGTTGACCACCCTCTTCTAATCCAAACGCTCCGCTCTTTTGGCATCCAGGACACAGCTCTTTCATGGTTCACATCCTATCTTAAAGATCGTACATTTAGTGTCTCCTTCTCTGGCACCTCTTCTTCACCTCTCCCTCTGTCTGTTGGCGTTCCCCAAGGTTCTGTCCTAGGCCCCCTCCTCTTCTCCATCTACACCTCCTCCCTTGGCACCCTTATAAAATCCTTTGGATTTCAGTATCATCTCTATGCAGATGATACTCAAATCTACCTCTCTGCACCCGATCTATCCCCCTCTCTTTTAGCTCAAGTTTCCAACTGCCTCTCTAGCATATCCTCCTGGATGTCCACCCGTCAACTCAAACTCAACATGTCTAAAACTGAACTTCTAATCTTTCCACCCTCTACTACAGCTTCCACACCTCAAATATCTCTCACTGTTGACAACACCATCATCGCCCCTACCTCCCAGGCCCGTTGTCTTGGGGTTCTACTGGATCCCGCCCTCTCTTTTATTCCTCACATCCAAGCAATAACAAAATCATGTCAGTTTCACCTAAAAAACATCTCCAAAATTCGTCATTATCTTACAGAAGACACAGCTAAAATTCTAATTCACTCTCTCATCATCTCTCGACTCGACTACTGCAATTCCCTCCTTGCTGGCCTCCCCATCTCTCGTCTGTCTCCCCTCCAATCCATAATGAACGCCTCCGCTAGACTCATCTTCAATACCAAACGATCAGTGTCGGCAGCCCCTCTCTGTCAATCACTCCACTGGCTTCCCATAGCTTCCCGAATCAAATTTAAAATCATGACCCTAACACATAAAGCCCTCAACAACAGTGCACCCCCTTATATCTCTGCTCTTGTTTCAAAATACTCTCCCAACCGGCCCCTTCGTTCTGCTAACGACCTTCTTCTTTCCTCCTCTCTCATCACCTCCTCTCACTCCCGTCTTCAAGACTTTTCTCGTGCTTCCCCATCCATTTGGAACTCCTTGCCCCGCTCCATTAGATTATCTTCCTGCCTCAAAACCTTTAAGAAATTATTAAAAACACACCTGTTTAAAAAATCTTATCATCTTCAGCCTTAACATGTACAACTGAACATTCCACAGCTTAATAACACTCACACCCACAATCTACAGTACAACACACAGACCCCTCCACTTTACTGAACCTATTGCTTTCAATTGTATTTGTCACCCTCTTGTATCACACCTAAACCCTTAGATTGTAAGTTTGCGAGTTTTCAATCTTGTGTCAGGCCTTGGAAACAAGCTCTATGTACATTTGATTTTATGCTCGAAAACAGGGCCCTCCATTCTTTACAAGGTGTTTAATTTGTTTTCTGCTATGTACTCAACCCCTGTACAGCGCTACGGAATATGTTGGCGCGATATAAATAAAGATAATAATAATAATAATAATAATAATACCACCTGGATTCCCTTTATGTTCGGGTTTTCTCTAATAGCAATAGCCAGGGGTTCAATACATAGCGAGTTCCTCTTGCACGGCCCTGAGGTAAGAGGTCACTTAAAGAAATACTGGTTATGTCATGGTCAGACCATGCAATGGGTTGAATCTCTGCATCCAACAGGTTTGGGGCTAAATTAATTACACTTATAGTCGATGCGGGAGTGTGAATCATGTCTGGTTGAATAGTGTGTATATTCCCTATCATTAAGGTGTTCCATTCTCCAGGAATCAAGCATACCATATATATATTTTTTTTTTTATACTTTATTTTTTATTAAGACAAAATGCAAAATTCGTAATATTAAATTATAGTTTCATTGGTAAAATCAAAAAGTACATATTAAGTGAAAGCATTTAAATCACACATGAAATATATTAACAATAAGCTTAATACATGTTATTATGTACTTTATGTTAATTACTTTTATAAAGATTATGAGGTCTGTATTTTGTCTTTTTTTTTTTTATTATTATTTTTCTAGTATTTACCTTTCAGCTTTACGTTAAATATCTAAAAAAATAATAATTTCTAATTTGGAATTTATAGCGGGGGTATAAGAAAATAGTATAAAGTAGTTACTAATCTAACAAAAATAAGTTCTATTTTCTTACTTTAATGAGAGATAGTAAACATAATTAAATAAAATCAAACAATGTAAAATAATAATAAATGTTTGCTCCTAAACTTATAGGCCCTCATTCAAATGTAATTTGGCCAATTGAATAGGGCTCTAAATAAGCATATAAACATATTTTTTTAAAGAAGTTTTTGGTTAGTGAACTTCTATCCAAAAGCAAGGCCTTCACTAACTAAAAACTTCTTTAAAAAATATATGCTATGTGCTTATTTAGAGCCCTATTTAATTGGCCAAATCGCAATTGAATGAGGGCCATAGTGTTTATTTTTACTTAACTGTCCCAGGTCCAGTTTGTCTCCCAGCAGTCCCGGGTTCTACTCTTAAGCCCCCAAGTATCCACCACAGGTAGTAAAGAAAACTGTTAGATAATCGAAGGACGTAGGTCTGTGTATTCAAACCAGGGACCCCAAATATCCAGAAATGTTTGCATTGTATCTGCTAGAGAATGAGTTATCTTCATTAACTGCTATAAAATTAATTTTGCCTTTGATATTAATGAAATCTAACTTATCAGATTTCCAGTTCCTGGCAATGTGGCTTTTTGTAGCAAGGTTTAAGTGTTAATAAGTTTATTTTGAGGGGTAGAAAGGGTAATAATAGGCATTCCCAAAGGTCACGTTTCTGCCGTTAATTTAGTAGTCAAGTGAAACAAATCAGATGATAGTTGACTAATATCATTCCATAGTTGTTTCACCTTTGGGCAATGCCACCAAAGATGGGCAAAATAGCCTATTGTTGGGCATCCTCTAAAACAGTTTTTGTTTTCTGATTTCTTCCATTTAGCTAGTCTCACAGGGGTGAAGTAGGCACGGTGGAGAACTTTAATGGAGGTCTCTAGAATTGAATAATTGAGGGAACCCTTGAACGTGTTAGACCAACATTTCTTCCAATCAGATAGATCCCAATGTAGATTAAGGTCTGTTTCCCAATCTATCATATATTTATCTTGTATCTCTGTAGAGGTAAAGTTAAATATATCATAAATGCCTTCTATTATGCCCTTCGTGAGAGGAAGGTCTTTGCAAATTTTAGATATCCAGTTATGATTGGGTATACCTTTAGTACAGATCAGTGTGTTGACAAAATGTCTAAGTTTGTAATAAATGTAGTGTTCCTGGAGGGGAAGGTTGTATTCATCTCTAAGTTCCTCAAATATAATGAGGCGGCCATCTCTTAGCCAGGATTCCAACCGGTTTAAGTCTTTTGAATTCCACCAATGTTGAGATGTAACTGACATTTCATTTGGGTTTAGAGGGTAGGTGAGTAATGGGGTTAGTTGAGATAAATTAGGAAATAGTGTGACGTAACAAAGAGCCCACTTCCAGCAAGTTATCATATTTTTTTATTTTTTATTCATTTAATTTTTATTAGATGGAAATCAGATGATTGTTGAAAGAGTGTGAGTGTATTTTTTAGGAGGTGATTTTGTAGAGGGGATATGATGCAATTGTCTGAGAAAATGTATGATATAAAAAAAAATTCAAACTATAACTCAAAAGCCAGAGGTGTATTTATGTTTTTCAACCAAAACATTTTTATAATTGAAAAATATAAAGAAGTTGATACAGAATGAAGGTTCATTATCTGGGTCGGTAAAATTAACAATATTGACTATACATTGACCAATTTATATACTTCAAATATTAGTCAATATAAAAAAAAAAAGATTATTAAATATATAGATAAAATCAAGATAGGCCAGTAATTTATGGAGATCTGAACATCTGTTTTGATCCACAATTAGATAGAAAGTGAATGGTGAAGCCATTACCTGATCAAGTTATGTTAAATGATGCACAAAATATCCAAAAACTGCTTCAGACCCATAAAATATAGGATAGTTGGAGAACCTTACATCCAATGGAACTAGACTACTCATTCTACCCTACTAAGTACAAAACATATAGTAGAATAGAGACATTTTTTATTGGATTATACATATCTGGAATTAGTAGAGAGAATTGAAATAGGACCAATTAGTTGGTCGGACCATGCTCCGAACGTTTTATCCCTTTATATGAAAAAAATAAATAGAGGGAGTAGATCAGTCCGTATTGATCCTACTTTATTTCAATCAGAAGAAAATAGGAAAAAACTTACTTTGGAGATTAATAGGTTCTTCGAGGAAAATGAGAGCTCAGTTGATTCAAAAATGTCGCTCTGGAATACGCATAAAGCGTATATTAGGGGAGTATTACTTGCATGGCCAGCAAACAGAGTGAAAAATAGATCCCAAACAAAAAAACAACTTTATATAAAACTTATCGATCAGCAAAATCAAAATAAAGCTTGTCCAACCTCCAGAGGAATGATAGAGATTGCCCAAACTCAGGCAGAAATAAAGAAATTACAGCAAGCCCATGTAGACAATTTAATTTGGCTACAACAACAAAAAAATTATCACTTGGGCAATAAACCAGGAAAAATGTTAGCAAATCAAATTAAAGGGAAAAATAAATCTATCAGAATAGAAAAGAGCCTATATGAGAATGGCCGCATAATTAGAAATCTGAAGGGAATTGGTAAGGCTTTTAAAGACTCCTATAGATCTTTATATAGATTAGAGGAGAACCCCGAATTTAACAAACCTTCTCATCTCCAAATGCAAAGTTTTTTGAATAAGATAACCCTCCCAAAAATAACAGAAGAACAACTTGGTAAATTGACAGAAGAAATACCAGAAAGAGAAATTCAAGAAAGTATAAAGAATCTAAAGCTAGAAAAATCACTGGGTCATTGGGTAGACCTCTAAAGAACTTTTGCTAATGAGATAAAATTACCGGGGAAAGCACCTGCGGAAAATTTAGAAGCAGCAATTGTTAACATAATTAGCAGATGCTCCAATTACAGGCCGATTTCTTTATTGAATATGAATACCAAAATCTATTCGAGCATTTTAGCAAATAGACTAAATCCCTTTATGAAAGATTTAATTAATTCTGAACAAACCGGATTTATAATGGGGAGGCAATCTATAGATAATACCTGGAGGTTAATTAACAGCATCAATTATGCAAAAAGTCCCTTTAGTAGCCCTATCGATGGACGCGGAATAAGCGTTCGATAGGGTGAATTGGGACTTTATTTACATAGTTTTGGATAAATATGGTTTGGGAGAGTTTAGTTCGCGAGCAGTAAAAGCTATATATACAAACACCAATGCCTCTATCAAGGGTATGGATTGTAAATTAGATCATTTCTCAATACTGAACGGAACAAGACAGGAGTGTCCACTTTCCCCACTTATTTTTGTACTAATAATTGAACCTCTGATAGAATCTATTAGGACAAGTAGAGAGATGGAATGTATAAAAACTGGCTCTTTGAATAATAAAGTTACTGCTTATGCAGATATCCGAGTGGTTACTCTGACAAATCCTACAAAATCTTTATATATTTAGATAGAATTGGGATGAAAATGCATTTAAACATTTAGGCATAAAATTTACTCTGGACCTGAATAATTTAATAAAAAATAATCTTGAGATATTAAATCTCAATATCAATAATATGATGTCAAATTGGAGGAAACTCAATTTCACATGGTAAGGAAGAATATCGGCGATAAAAATGACGGTGCTCCCGAAAATCACATATATACTGAGAAGTATACCTCTCAAAATCCCTACTTATAGATTAAATGAGTTACAGAATAAAATAGACAACTTTATATATAAAAATAAAAAGCCTAGAATTAAAAAAAGATGTTACAACAAAAGCATATTCTAGAGGGGGCTTGGCAACACCTAATGTTAATGAATACTCTAAAGCAATTGTTTTAATCCACATCCTGAAATATAATTTTGAGCATGATGTCTCAAAATATTTGACAGTTGAGAGAGAGCTGTCACCAATGGTAGATCTAGCAACTGTATTTTGGGATAAAGCATATGGGGGAAAATATTAAATTACCAAAGATCCCCAGAGTATTTATTAACAGCTTGCATGGACTGAATAAAAGTTTAAACTTAATCAAATTTCTATCACCTGCTACTCCCATAAATAAGATACCTAAGGAATTATTACCTTTTCTGAAAGTTGAGTGGGCGAATTGGGGTATAAAAACCATGAAAGACCTAAATAAAAGAGATAATTTGAAAACATTAAGGAAAACAGTAAGAAAAAGAAGATACAGTGGGAAATAGAAACTTAAAAACATATAACTGTAAGAATGATACAATGGGAACAAGACTTTCAAAAGGAATGGGATGAGAAGATCTGGCAAAGAGCATTTAATATCACAGAAGAGTATATTAAGTGTAGTTCGCTTAGAGAAATCCATTTTAAAATAATACAAAGATAGTACATTACACAAAATAAAAGGGCCATGAATAACCCACAAAACCATTCAGGGAATTGTTGGAGATGTCTGAAGGAGATAGGATCACACAAACATATGTGGTGGTCATGTCCGATTATTCAAGCTTTTTGGGTTAATTGTATTACTCAAATTTCTAAAGTCAAGAACAGAAAAGTAATATCTTAGGGAATTAAACCCATTAGTGCTTGACACTACAAATTCAAATGTGAGGACAACATTGGGTTAATCATAATCATATAGTATTAGAGAATTTTTATTAGTGAAAAAACAACGTTGATTAAAAGAATTTAAAAGAAATTTAAAAACACTGTGAAAACTGGTTCCTTCAATGACTCTTGTGACCACTATTGCCACTCTGTTATATAGTATTCTTAGAGTGTGGTTACACAGATAATTCCTCAGAGTGTATAAAAGGGCAACTGCACACTGATTCAAGAGCTATAGACAAATCCCATAGGTATATATATGTATATACAATATTAATATAGATTGCTGGCAAGTGATATGAAGCACCTATTAGTGGTAGAGTTATCTTGGTGTTTCAAGAATGTAAAGGCTCAGCCTCATATGGGAGTGTCATAAAGTCTGATACAAATACCAGTTACTGTATGCAGCAACGCTGCTTTCCCTTAGTGTATCTGTATACAAACACAACTGACATGCTGTTTGTAAAGCATTAACTATCTCCTCTTAACTAAGTTACTGAGGGTCTTTGTCAGTTCGAGGGGTAGGCTATAATAGCCCAAATTATATGCCCTTAAAAGTGCCTCTGAGTTCTTTGTAATAGAGCGTTTGCGCCTCCATTAACTCGGAGTTTCGCGCTTCCTGATTACGGCGTGCGTGATGACGTCACGCTACGTACGCCTGTTACCATATAGTTGGGGAGATCCGTTATTGTTTCCGGTAAACCGCGGATGCGCACATTTTGACGGTGGGACCGATTTTCTAGGTCCTCATGTGCATATTGGAGTTGCCTTTGCTCATCACTCAAAGAAGACATTTCCCCCTACAGGTGGGTATGCGCCAGCAGCAAATGATTGTATTTTGACTCTATTTCAGTCACCTTAGAGTCAACTGCTTTTATTTCCCCAGTGAGGTCTGCAGCAACCTTCTGGATTTCCACTGTATTCTCTGTTCTAATTGTTGGAGATGTCTGAAGGAGATAGGATCACACAAACATATGTGGTGGTCATGTCCGATTATTCAAGCTTTTTGGGTTAATTGTATTACTCAAATTTCTAAAGTCATCAAATTTAAGTTAGAATTGTCACAATAAATTATTATTTATTTATATATACCGTATATACTCGAGTATAATCCGAGTTTTCAGCCCTTTTTTTAAGGCTAAAAAGGGCCCCCTCGGCTTATACTCGAGTCACTCCCCCTAGTGTCTCTCTAACCCCCCTGTGTCTCTCTAACCCCCCTGTGTCTCTCTAACCCCCCGTGTCTCTCTACCCCCCTGTGTCTCTTTCCCTCCCCCCTCCTCATCCTCAACCCCCCTCCTCCTCATCAACCCGGTATATGCTAATGACGCGGCGCGCATGAGTCGTCACATGCGCGCCAGGGTCAAGAAGAAGCAGAGGCCGGAGAAGAAGCAGGTAAGTGAGGGGGAGGTATTTAGAGGGGAAAAAGTGAGGAGGGGGTTGAGGAGAGGGCTGATGAGGAGGAGGGGGTTGAGGTTGAGGGGGGGTGAGGAGGGGGATGAGGATGGGGGGTTGAGGATGAGGATGGGGGGGTTGAGGATGGGAGGTTGATGAGGAGGAGGGAGGTTGAGGTTGAGGAGGGGGGTTGAGGTTGAGGGGGGGTGAGGAGGGGGTTGATGAGGAGGAGGGAGGTTGAGGTTGAGGAGGGGGGTTGAGGTTGAGGGGGGGTGAGGAGGGGGATGAGGATGGGGGGTTGAGGATGAGGATGGGGGGGTTGAGGATGGGGGGTTGATGAGGAGGAGGGAGGTTGAGGTTGAGGAGGGGGGTTGAGGTTGAGGGGGGGTGAGGAGGGGGATGAGGATGGGGGGTTGAGGATGAGGATGGGGGGGTTGAGGATGGGGGTTGGCAATGGGGGGTTGAGGAGGGGGTTGATGAGGAGGGGGGGTGAGAAGTGGGTTGATGAGGAGGATGGGGGTTGAGGTGAGTGGGGGTTGAGGATGAGGATGGGAGGGTTGAGGAGGGGGGTTGAGGATGGGGGTTTGAGGATGGGGGGTTGAGGAGGGGGTTGATGTTGAGGATGGGGGGGTTGAGGATGAGGATGGGGGGTTGAGGGGGGAGGATGTGGATGGGGGGTTGAGGGTGAGAGGATGAGGATGGGGGGTTGAGGAGTGAGATTGAGGGGGGTTGAGGAGCGAGGATGAGGAGGGGGTTGAGGATGAGGAGGGAGGTTGAGGATGAGGAGGGGGTTGAGGATGAGGAGGGAGGTTGAGGAGGGAGGTTGAGGAAGGGGTTGAGGATGAGGAGGGAGGATGAGGAGGGAGGTTGAGGATGAGGAGGGAGGTTGAGGATGAGGAGGGAGGTTGAGGATGAGGACGGAGGCTGAGGTTGAGGAAGGGTTGAGGTTGAGGGGGGGTGAGGAGGGGGTTGGTGAGGAGGAGGGAGGTTGAGGTTGAGGAGGGAGGTTGAGGTTGAGGAGGGGGGTTGAGGTTGAGGAGGGGAGAGGAGGGGGATGAGGATGGGGGGTTGAGGATGAGGATGGGGGTTGAGGATGGGGGGTTGAGGAGGGGGTTGATGAGGAGGGGGTTGATGAAGAGGAGGGAGGTTGAGGTTGAGGGGGAGTGAGGAGGGGGATGAGGATGGGGGGGTTGAGGATGGGGGTTTGAGGATGGGGGTTGAGTAGGGGGTTGATGTTGAGGAGGGGGGTTGAGGTTGAGGGGGGGGTGAGGAGGGGGTTGAGGATGGGGGGATTGAGGATGAGGATGGGGGATGAGGGGGGAGGATGAGGATGGGGGGTTGAGGGGGGAGGATGAGGATGGGGGGTTGAGGAGTGAGGTTGAGGGGGGTTGAGGAGGGAGGATGAGGAGGGAGGTTGAGGATGAGGAGGGAGGTTGAGGATGAGGAGGGAGGTTGAGGAGGGGGTTGAGGATGAGGAGGGAGGTTGAGGATGAGGAGGGAGGTTGAGGATGAGGAGGGAGGTTGAGGATGAAGAGGGGGGTTGAGGTTGAGGAGGGGGTTGAGGATGGGGGAGTTGAGGATGAGGGGGTTGAGGATGAGGAGGGAGGTTGAGGATGAGGAGTGGGGTTGAGGAGGGAGGTTGAGAATGAGGAGGGGGGGTTGAGGAGGGTGATAAGGGAGGGGAGAAGAGACACAGGGCAGGGTGAGGGGAGAAGAGACATGGGAGAGAGAGGGGGGACACAGGGGGCAGCACATTTCCCACCCTCGGCTTATACTCGAGTCACTCATTTTACCCAGTATTTTGTGGTAAAATAGGTGCCTCGGCTTATACTCGGGTCGGCTTATACTCGAGTATATACGCTAATTATTCTATTTCACTTTTTTCAGGAAAATATTTCAAAGATTAAGATTCACATGATAGTTAATGTCTTGATGGTAGCGAAACAATTGATCGTTCTTAATTGGAAGAAGTTTACCAAGTTTACCAACCTGGGAAGAGATAAAAGGAGGAGTTGATATATAATATCAATAGAGATAAAAAAAAATTAAAAATAAACTAAGATGGTCTTTGTGGATCATATAAGTACATAACAGAAAGTATAAGATCCTTTTGCTCCTCCACGCATAAACCTTGAGTCGAATTCCTTCGGAAAATTTGTTTTGTTTTTTTCCCACTCTTTTTTTCTTTTTTTTTTTCTCCTTATTTTCTTTTTTTTTGTCTCTTTGGGTATATTACCATTTAATGAACCTATAACTTCTTGGAGGATAGAAATTTTAGAATTATTATGAGGAATATTTATGAGAGGGTATGATAAAAGTTTTGTATTAAATGGAAATGGGATGATATCTCTATTTTGTAAAATTTTGATAAAACTTAAATAAAAGATTATTTAAAAAAAATGGTAATCAGGTTATACACCAGGAGTGAGAAAACATACACCTAGTTAACCTAAATATTACATATATACTTGGAACATATTTTCTTTATCCAAAACATTAAACCAATAGCTGTAAGCTTAAATATGCTCTTTTCTCATCTACTGATCACCATGGAAGTTATCGTATTTCTATTTATGGGGTTTGACATATTTTGTAATGGAAGGGGGGATTTGTCTAGCCAAATGAGTGTATCCCATTTATACGGATACAAAAAATGATTTTCAATAAAGATCCAGGCGGGTTGATGTTGTTTAGAGTGGGCTATTGGAAAGAAGGAGAGTTGGGCTGCTTTATAATAAAGTTTTAAGTCTGAACAAGAGAGGGCCCCTTTAGATTTATGTCTAAACATTATGTGTTTGGAGATTCGAGAGGGGCCATTTCTCCAGATGACCTCTAGACCTTTTATGTAAGTCGGCACGTAGGGTGGTGTAGAGTGGTGAGTAATTGGCTTTGTATAGGTCCTTTAAATTGGAAGTTAAGTTTATCCCTAAGTACTTGATGTATTTGGGGGACCATTTGAGTTTGAACTTGTTGCTAAGAGTTTCTATCTCAGTCTGAGGAAAGTCTATCGCTAAGGCCTCAGTTTTCTCTAAGTTTATTTTTAAGCCTGATATTTGGCTAAAGTCATTTAGAATTTCTAATAATGCCGGTATGGAGAGAGAAGGTTCTGTGAGGGTACACAGTAGATCGTCAGCAAATAGTGATATTTTTCTGTAGTTCTATATTAGATCGTATTGCTTGCACTATAGGTTCCATAGCTATGGCAAATAGAAAAGGTGAAAGGAGACAGCCCTGCTTCGTTCCTTTTTAAATGTTAATGCTTGGTTTGTTACAGCCCAGAATTTTTAATAGTGCTTTGGTGTGTTATAATAAGTATTAATAGTTGGATAAATTGTCCTTTAAACCCAAATTTAGCAAGAGAAACTTGGAGATAGAGCCATTCAAGAGAATCAAAGGACTATTCAATATCTAGGAATAGTAAACAAGTTGGAGTTTTATTTTTACTAGTATTATAAATCAAATTAAGGTTTTTTTTCTGATATTGTCTCCCATCTGTCTAGCTGGGACAAATCCAGTTTGATCTTTGTGTATAAGTGTAAAAGCTATCTTTGCCAAAAAATAATATCACTATTTAATATAGAATTTGCCCTGTAGTTTTTAGCTTCTAATTGTTACCTGTTTTCTTTGGGAAAGAAGACAATATTTTTCAATTGAGTTTTAGTGGTATCAGGTGACCTGCTATGATTTAGTTGAAAAGAGTAGTTAGATGGGGGGCTAGGTGGTCAATACATTTTTTATAATATAAATTAGGAAATCCGTCAGGGCCTAGGGATTTTCCTGTTTTGGAATGTTGAATGACTTCCCTGACTCCCTGAGATGACCACATTTAGAGAGTGTAAGTCTTCTTCTGACAGAGAGGGAAGGTCAAAAGATTGCATACATTTTTGTAGTGTATGATTATCTAGTCGGTTGGGGGTAAAGTATAGTTTTTCATAAAATGTGTAAAAGGTGTCTTGGATTTTAGAGGGATTGGCTGTTACTTGCCCAGATTAAGTCTTAATTTGATAGATTTTGGATTGTGATTGTTTATTTTTAAGTTTTTTTGTTAGAGGGGAGTCCGGTTTATTGGCCTTATTGTAAAATTTGTGTTGCGTCCACCTTAGGGCTTTTTCCATCTTTTCTGATAGTAGAAGGTCTAATTCTGTTAATCTGGTTGATTTGTTCTAGACTTTTTGAATCTTTATTTAATTCCGTTTCATGTAGTTTACGCTGTTTCTTATAGTTAGCTGCTACTTTAATACAAGAGCCCCTAATTAAGGCATTGTTGGCTGCCCAAACCCAACCTATCCCTATGTCCTGGCTAAGATTAGTGTTGAAGTATAGTTCTAGGTCTTATGTTAATAGGTCCCTAATGTTTTGATTAGACAACAGCATATAGTTGATTCTCCATGTAGGAGGGGTTCTAAAAGATGATTGGGTGTCTAGTGAGAGTTTAACTATAGAATGGTCGAACCATGTGCAGGGTACATTATCAGAATATTTTACCTGGTCTAATAAGAAATACTCTAATAATAGATAGTCTAGTCTAGAATATGATCTATGTGGGAAGGAGTAAAAGGAATATTATCTCTATTTTGGGTGTTGTTCCCTCATCTATCAATGAGATTTAAATTGGCCAGAAGAGATTTGATATTTTTCAATTTCTTAGAAAAGTGAGGTTCCTTGCCTCCCTTAGACCTATCCATTTGACGATCTAGAATTAAGTTTAGATCCCCACCTAGAATAATTTTCCTACATTCCATCTGTCGTAGTAGCTTTCATAGGTTAATTAAGCAGTTGTGAGGGCTTGTGTCAGAGCATATAGAGAGATTAATGTACAGTATATTTTGTTTCTAGAATTCTGCCCGTGAGGATGATATAGTTACCTGTTGGGTCTATTTTTTTTCTCTCAAGAGTGAATAAGATATCCTTATGAAGTAATATGGCGCAATCTGATTTTTGAGAGATTTGCACAGTCGTATAGAATGTAGGGTATAAATTATGAATTATGGTATTTGGGCATTCTGTTTTGTTTAAAATGGGTTTCTTGCATGAAAATTACAGATGGATAATGGTCTTTGTACGTTATAAAAGCTTTACGTTTTTTGTGGGGAGAATTAAAGCCCTTGATATTATGTGTCAAGAATATTATAAGAATACCATAATTTTAAAGCATTAATTTAAAAGATTTGGTGGCTGAGGGAATCAAAGACAGGGAAGTGGAACCTGATCTATCTTTTTCCGCCAAGGATTCATGTTGAGTGTTGCCAGTCAGACGTGAGATCAGTCACCCTATGGAAAAATGCTGTTTGCCCAGTATTCAGGGCGTATACCTTTTAGAATGAAAGCTTACAGTCATTGACCGTACTATTGGGTTCCGATAAGTGGGAGACCTTGTTTTTAGACCCTGAACTAGTATCAAGAAATGTATGAAAAAAAATTAAATATTGCAACCATATATCTAGACCAGGGGTCACCAAACTTGGTCCTGGAGGGCCGACCCAGGCCTGGATTTGTGGATATCCTTGCTGCAAACAGGTGAGTCAATCAGGATGGCTGAAGAAACAAGATTCTCACCTGTTTGCAGCAAGGATATTCACAAATCCAGGCCTGGTGCGGCCCTCCAGGACCGAGTTTGGTGACCCCTGATCTAGACTATGAAGCTTATGGTCTTTGCATGGAAAATTACAGATTTCTACCTCCCACATACAACAGCATTTATGTGCTAAATCAGCAACTTAAAATTTTTCAGGATTCCCATTTCACTACGGCATACAAAACTGTTACATTCTTAAGAACTATGTTTCAGTCTGCAGCGTATGTGGGTTCTGGGATCTTGTCGTTGAGCATTTCCCATTGATTTGAGCATCGGAATGATCCAAGACGAGAATAGCGCTAAGCCCTCATCCATGTCCAGAATGGAATATGTTCTCCCATCTCGCAAGATGTTCAATTTGAATGGGAAGCCCCAAGTGTAACTTCAACCCTGGGCTAAGGGAGGTTTTAGCAGTCTCCTTTTAAATAAATGGGTTGAGGGGAGATCAGCATAAAAACTAGGTTGTCCACCATCAACCTCTGGAGTACCTGATCTTGCTGCCTTCATGAAGAAATCTTTAGTCTCATAGTAGTGGAATTTCACAATCACATCCCTAAGTCTTTCTCCAGAAAAAGGGTGTCCTGCTAGAGCTCTATGAATGTGATCCATTCTGAAGGCTTCTTCCTCTAGATTCGGCATCATTGTTTTGCAGAGGTCCAGCATATAGTTGGGGAGATCCGTTATTGTTTCCGGTAAACCGCGGATGCGCACATTTTGACGGTGGGACCGATTTTCTAGGTCCTCATGTGCATATTGGAGTTGCCTTTGCTCATCACTCAAAGAAGACATTTCCCCCTACAGGTGGGTATGCGCCAGCAGCAAATGATTGTATTTTGACTCTATTTCAGTCACCTTAGAGTCAACTGCTTTTATTTCCCCAGTGAGGTCTGCAGCAACCTTCTGGATTTCCACTGTATTCTCTGTTCTAATTGTTGGAGATGTCTGAAGGAGATAGGATCACACAAACATATGTGGTGGTCATATCCGATTATTCAAGCTTTTTGGGTTAATTGTATTACTCAAATTTCTAAAGTCATCAAATTTAAGTTAGAATTGTCACAATAAATTATTATTTATTTATATATACCGTATATACTCGAGTATAATCCGAGTTTTCAGCCCTTTTTTTAAGGCTAAAAAGGGCCCCCTCGGCTTATACTCGAGTCACTCCCCCTAGTGTCTCTCTAACCCCCCTGTGTCTCTCTAACCCCCCTGTGTCTCTCTAACCCCCCGTGTCTCTCTACCCCCCTGTGTCTCTTTCCCTCCCCCCTCCTCATCCTCAACCCCCCTCCTCCTCATCAACCCGGTATATGCTAATGACGCGGCGCGCATGTGACGTCACATGCGCGCCAGGGTCAAGAAGAAGCAGAGGCCGGAGAAGAAGCAGGTAAGTGAGGGGGAGGTATTTAGAGGGGAAAAAGTGAGGAGGGGGTTGAGGAGAGGGCTGATGAGGAGGAGGGGGTTGAGGTTGAGGGGGGTGAGGAGGGGGATGAGGATGGGGGTTGAGGATGAGGATGGGGGGGTTGAGGATGGGAGGTTGATGAGGAGGAGGGAGGTTGAGGTTGAGGAGGGGGGTTGAGGTTGAGGGGGGGTGAGGAGGGGGTTGATGAGGAGGAGGGAGGTTGAGGTTGAGGAGGGGGGTTGAGGTTGAGGGGGGGTGAGGAGGGGGATGAGGATGGGGGGTTGAGGATGAGGATGGGGGGGTTGAGGATGGGGGGTTGAGGAGGAGGAGGGAGGTTGAGGTTGAGGAGGGGGGTTGAGGTTGAGGGGGGGTGAGGAGGGGGATGAGGATGGGGGGTTGAGGATGAGGATGGGGGGGTTGAGGATGGGGGTTGGCAATGGGGGGTTGAGGAGGGGGTTGATGAGGAGGGGGGGTGAGAAGGGGGTTGATGAGGAGGATGGGGGTTGAGGTGAGTGGGGGTTGAGGATGAGGATGGGAGGGTTGAGGAGGGGGGTTGAGGATGGGGGTTTGAGGATGGGGGGTTGAGGAGGGGGTTGATGTTGAGGATGGGGGGGTTGAGGATGAGGATGGGGGGTTGAGGGGGGAGGATGAGGATGGGGGGTTGAGGGTGAGAGGATGAGGATGGGGGGTTGAGGAGTGAGATTGAGGGGGGTTGAGGAGCGAGGATGAGGAGGGGGTTGAGGATGAGGAGGGAGGTTGAGGATGAGGAGGGGGTTGAGGATGAGGAGGGAGGTTGAGGATGAGGAGGGAGGTTGAGGAAGGGGTTGAGGATGAGGAGGGAGGATGAGGAGGGAGGTTGAGGATGAGGAGGGAGGTTGAGGATGAGGAGGGAGGTTGAGGATGAGGACGGAGGCTGATGTTGAGGAAGGGTTGAGGTTGAGGGGGGGTGAGGAGGGGGTTGGTGAGGAGGAGGGAGGTTGAGGTTGAGGAGGGAGGTTGAGGTTGAGGAGGGGGGTTGAGGTTGAGGAGGGGAGAGGAGGGGGATGAGGATGGGGGGTTGAGGATGAGGGTTGGGGTTGAGGATGGGGGGTTGAGGAGGGGGTTGATGAGGAGGGGGTTGATGAAGAGGAGGGAGGTTGAGGTTGAGGAGGGGGGTTGAGGTTGAGGGGGAGTGAGGAGGGGGATGAGGATGGGGGAGTTGAGGATGGGGGTTTGAGGATGGGGGTTGAGTAGGGGGTTGATGTTGAGGAGGGGGGTTGAGGTTGAGGGGGGGTGAGGAGGGGGTTGAGGATGGGGGGATTGAGGATGAGGATGGGGGATGAGGGGGGAGGATGAGGATGGGGGGTTGAGGGGGGAGGATGAGGATGGGGGGTTGAGGAGTGAGGTTGAGGGGGGTTGAGGAGGGAGGATGAGGAGGGGATTGAGGATTGAGGAGGGAGGTTGAGGATGAGGAGGGAGGTTGAGGAGGGGGTTGAGGATGAGGAGGGAGGTTGAGGATGAGGAGGGAGGTTGAGGATGAGGAGGGAGGTTGAGGATGAAGAGGGGGGTTGAGGTTGAGGAGGGGGTTGAGGATGGGGGAGTTGAGGATGAGGGGGTTGAGGATGAGGAGGGAGGTTGAGGATGAGGAGTGGGGGGTTGAGGAGGGTGATAAGGGAGGGGAGAAGAGACACAGGGCAGGGTGAGGGGAGAAGAGACATGGGAGAGAGAGGGGGGACACAGGGGGCAGCACATTTCCCACCCTCGGCTTATACTCGAGTCACTCATTTTACCCAGTATTTTGTGGTAAAATAGGTGCCTCGGCTTATACTCGGGTCGGCTTATACTCGAGTATATACGGTAATTATTCTATTTCACTTTTTTCAGGAAAATATTTCAAAGATTAAGATTCACATGATAGTTAATGTCTTGATGGTAGCGAAACAATTAATTGGAAGAAGTTTACCAAGTTTACCAACCTGGGAAGAGATAAAAGGAGGAGTTGATATATAATATCAATAGAGATAAAAAAAAATTAAAATAAACTAAGATGGTCTTTGTGGATCATATAAGTACATAACAGAAAGTATAAGATCCTTTTGCTCCTCCACGCATAAACCTTGAGTCGAATTCCTTCGGAAAATTTGTTTTGTTTTTTTCCCACTCTTTTTTTCTTTTTTTTTTTCTCCTTATTTTCTTTTTTTTTTGTCTCTTTGGGTATATTACCATTTAATGAACCTATAACTTCTTGGAGGATAGAAATTTTAGAATTATTATGAGGAATATTTATGAGAGGGTATGATAAAAGTTTTGTATTAAATGGAAATGGGATGATATCTCTATTTTGTAAAATTTTGATAAAACTTAAATAAAAGATTATTAAAAAAAAATGGTAATCAGGTTATACACCAGGAGTGAGAAAACATACACCTAGTTAACCTAAATATTACATATATACTTGGAACATATTTTCTTTATCCAAAACATTAAACCAATAGCTGTAAGCTTAAATATGCTCTTTTCTCATCTACTGATCACCATGGAAGTTATCGTATTTCTATTTATGGGGTTTGACATATTTTGTAATGGAAGGGGGGATTTGTCTAGCCAAATGAGTGTATCCCATTTATACGGATACAAAAAATGATTTTCAATAAAGATCCAGGCGGGTTGATGTTGTTTAGAGTGGGCTATTGGAAAGAAGGAGAGTTGGGCTGCTTTATAATAAAGTTTTAAGTCTGAACAAGAGAGGGCCCCTTTAGATTTATGTCTAAACATTATGTGTTTGGAGATTCGAGAGGGGCCATTTCTCCAGATGACCTCTAGACCTTTTATGTAAGTCGGCACGTAGGGTGGTGTAGAGTGGTGAGTAATTGGCTTTGTATAGGTCCTTTAAATTGGAAGTTAAGTTTATCCCTAAGTACTTGATGTATTTGGGGGACCATTTGAGTTTGAACTTGTTGCTAAGAGTTTCTATCTCAGTCTGAGGAAAGTCTATCGCTAAGGCCTCAGTTTTCTCTAAGTTTATTTTTAAGCCTGATATTTGGCTAAAGTCATTTAGAATTTCTAATAATGCCGGTATGGAGAGAGAAGGTTCTGTGAGGGTACACAGTAGATCGTCAGCAAATAGTGATATTTTTCTGTAGTTCTATATTAGATCGTATTGCTTGCACTATAGGTTCCATAGCTATGGCAAATAGAAAAGGTGAAAGGAGACAGCCCTGCTTCGTTCCTTTTTAAATGTTAATGCTTGGTTTGTTACAGCCCAGAATTTTTAATAGTGCTTTGGTGTGTTATAATAAGTATTAATAGTTGGATAAATTGTCCTTTAAACCCAAATTTAGCAAGAGAAACTTGGAGATAGAGCCATTCAAGAGAATCAAAGGACTATTCAATATCTAGGAATAGTAAACAAGTTGGAGTTTTATTTTTACTAGTATTATAAATCAAATTAAGGTTTTTTTTCTGATATTGTCTCCCATCTGTCTAGCTGGGACAAATCCAGTTTGATCTTTGTGTATAAGTGTAAAAGCTATCTTTGCCAAAAAATAATATCACTATTTAATATAGAATTTGCCCTGTAGTTTTTAGCTTCTAATTGTTACCTGTTTTCTTTGGGAAAGAAGACAATATTTTTCAATTGAGTTTTAGTGGTATCAGGTGACCTGCTATGATTTAGTTGAAAAGAGTAGTTAGATGGGGGGCTAGGTGGTCAATACATTTTTTATAATATAAATTAGGAAATCCGTCAGGGCCTAGGGATTTTCCTGTTTTGGAATGTTGAATGACTTCCCTGACTCCCTGAGATGACCACATTTAGAGAGTGTAAGTCTTCTTCTGACAGAGAGGGAAGGTCAAAAGATTGCATACATTTTTGTAGTGTATGATTATCTAGTCGGTTGGGGGTAAAGTATAGTTTTTCATAAAATGTGTAAAAGGTGTCTTGGATTTTAGAGGGATTGGCTGTTACTTGCCCAGATTAAGTCTTAATTTGATAGATTTTGGATTGTGATTGTTTATTTTTAAGTTTTTTTGTTAGAGGGGAGTCCGGTTTATTGGCCTTATTGTAAAATTTGTGTTGCGTCCACCTTAGGGCTTTTTCCATCTTTTCTGATAGTAGAAGGTCTAATTCTGTTAATCTGGTTGATTTGTTCTATACTTTTTGAATCTTTATTTAATTCCGTTTCATGTAGTTTACGCTGTTTCTTATAGTTAGCTGCTACTTTAATACAAGAGCCCCTAATTAAGGCATTGTTGGCTGCCCAAACCCAACCTATCCCTATGTCCTGGCTAAGATTAGTGTTGAAGTATAGTTCTAGGTCTTATGTTAATAGGCCCCTAATGTTTTGATTAGACAACAGCATATAGTTGATTCTCCATGTAGGTTCTAAAAGATGATTGGGTGTCTAGTGAGAGTTTAACTATAGAATGGTCGAACCATGTGCAGGGTACATTATCAGAATATTTTACCTGGTCTAATAAGAAATACTCTAATAATAGATAGTCTAGTCTAGAATATGATCTATGTGGGAAGGAGTAAAAGGAATATTATCTCTATTTTGGGTGTTGTTCCCTCATCTATCAATGAGATTTAAATTGGCCAGAAGAGATTTGATATTTTTCAATTTCTTAGAAAAGTGAGGTTCCTTGCCTCCCTTAGACCTATCCATTTGACGATCTAGAATTAAGTTTAGATCCCCACCTAGGATAATTTTCCTACATTCCATCTGTCGTAGTAGCTTTCATAGGTTAATTAAGCAGTTGTGAGGGCTTGTGTCAGAGCATATAGAGAGATTAATGTACAGTATATTTTGTTTCTAGAATTCTGCCCGTGAGGATGATATAGTTACCTGTTGGGTCTATTTTTTTTCTCTCAAGAGTGAATAAGATATCCTTATGAAGTAATATGGCGCAATCTGATTTTTGAGAGATTTGCACAGTCGTATAGAATGTAGGGTATAAATTATGAATTATGGTATTTGGGCATTCTGATTTGTTTAAAATGGGTTTCTTGCATGAAAATTACAGATGGATAATGGTCTTTGTACGTTATAAAAGCTTTACGTTTTTTGTGGGGAGAATTAAAGCCCTTGATATTATGTGTCAAGAATATTATAAGAATACCATAATTTTAAAGCATTAATTTAAAAGATTTGGTGGCTGAGGGAATCAAAGACAGGGAAGTGGAACCTGATCTATCTTTTTCCGCCAAGGATTCATGTTGAGTGTTGCCAGTCAGACGTGAGATCAGTCACCCTATGGAAAAATGCTGTTTGCCCAGTATTCAGGGCGTATACGTTTAGTAATGAAAGCTTACAGTCATTGACCGTACTATTGGGTTCCGATAAGTGGGAGACCTTGTTTTTAGACCCTGAACTAGTATCAAGAAATGTATGAAAAAAAATTAAATATTGCAACCATATATCTAGACCAGGGGTCACCAAACTTGGTCCTGGAGGGCCGACCCAGGCCTGGATTTGTGGATATCCTTGCTGCAAACAGGTGAGTCAATCAGGATGGCTGAAGAAACAAGATTCTCACCTGTTTGCAGCAAGGATATCCACAAATCCAGGCCTGGTGCGGCCCTCCAGGACCGAGTTTGGTGACCCCTGATCTAGACTATGAAGCTTATGGTCTTTGCATGGAAAATTACAGATTTCTACCTCCCACATACAACAGCATTTATGTGCTAAATCAGCAACTTAAAATTTTTCAGGATTCCCATTTCACTACGGCATACAAAACTGTTACATTCTTAAGAACTATGTTTCAGTCTGCAGCGTATGTGGGTTCTGGGATCTTGTCGTTGAGCATTTCCCATTGATTTGAGCATCGGAATGATCCAAGACGAGAATAGCGCTAAGCCCTCATCCATGTCCAGAATGGAATATGTTCTCCCATCTCGCAAGATGTTCAATTTGAATGGGAAGCCCCAAGTGTAACTTCAACCCTGGGCTAAGGGAGGTTTTAGCAGTCTCCTTTTAAATAAATGGGTTGAGGGGAGATCAGAATAAAAACTAGGTTGTCCACCATCAACCTCTGGAGTACCTGATCTTGCTGCCTTCATGAAGAAATCTTTAGTCTCATAGTAGTGGAATTTCACAATCACATCCCTAAGTCTTTCTCCAGAAAAAGGGTGTCCTGCTAGAGCTCTATGAATGTGATCCATTCTGAAGGCTTCTTCCTCTAGATTCGGCATCATTGTTTTGCAGAGGTCCAGCATATAGTTGGGGAGATCCGTTATTGTTTCCGGTAAACTGCGGATGCGCACATTTTGACGGTGGGACCGATTTTCTAGGTCCTCATGTGCATATTGGAGTTGCCTTTGCTCATCACTCAAAGAAGACATTTCCCCCTACAGGTGGGTATGCGCCAGCAGCAAATGATTGTATTTTGACTCTATTTCAGTCACCTTAGAGTCAACTGCTTTTATTTCCCCAGTGAGGTCTGCAGCAACCTTCTGGATTTCCACTGTATTCTCTGTTCTAAAGGAAGAACTCAAGTCCTTCAGATCCTGGATGTCTGCCTTCATGCTAAGTGTTGAGGGCTCCATAGTCACCTCTGGTGAATGTTTCAAAGAAGGTGTCGAGGAAGACTGTTGGAAAGATTGGGCACTTGTTTTTGTCATACAATAGTCCTGTATAGATTTAGATGATCTTCGTGTTGAGATGCCATCCATCTCTTTGTTATGATCTTTAAACATAAGACCCAGCTTTATTTGTCAGTTTAGTCACTTTGCTTTAGGATGTGCCCAAATACTTGGGGAATAAAATGTGCTTACATAGTGGACATGATTTTAGCTTCTTGTATCAGAAAGTAGGGCAAGCAATATATAGCTGCTACTGGGTTGTTGCCACTAAAGCAATATAAGCTACTTGAAAGCTGTAATTTCCACACACAGTGATGCAGCCTCTTTACTGCTTGTGCTGAGGATCTGTTTCTTATGTCTCACTGTGTGTCTTTATTACATGTCTGTGGTTTCACAGTTCACAATGTAAAATGAGGATAGTAGGCACCTTTTTTGTTAGGTAATATTGGTGCAGTTGAGCATAAGAGTTGAGATAAAAGAACAGCCAGCAGGTGGCAGGGGGGGGTGTTATTTTTGAGTGTTTCTAAAACTGACCTTATTCTTGTTCTTGCTAGCCAGTTGCAATTCTGAGGTAAAATTAACTTGGTCCTTCAGCTCAATACTGCCAATTGACACTTCTCTCAGTTTCTCAATATGGGCAAACCACTGTCCTGACCCAGTTCTGGGTCTGCTTGATGAATTATGCACCCAAGTTTATTTGCATATTGTAGAGTGAAGCAGCAGTAAGTTTTATAAGTAGGTTTTAGTCCCTTGCAGTTCTCCTATTTGTGTATTATTTTCAGGATGGCCAGTAGATGACTGTATGAACTTGTACTGATTATTGTAAGCAGCAGAGAAAAATATATGCATCTGAGTAGTGTCTTAAATATCCATATGTGGCTGGTAGCAGGGCTATTGTGAGAGACAGGTGTAATATCTCGGCATTCACTCACCTCCCTTAGATAGGTAAGTTTTCTGCAGCAGTGTCCTGCAAAAGGGTTTAAAGATGTCTTTCTCTTGTCCCCAAAACTCTTTCCCTTGGTTCAACACTCAGATGTCAAATGTGTGTTGTATTTAAGATCTTATTCAGATTTTTCCTTCATGCATACCCAGCCAGTAGCTTTCAGACCAGTAGATTATTCAGATCTGTGTTAAAATGAAGTTCACAAATTGCAAAATAGTCTCAGGGCAATCCAGACTGTTCAGTCTGTGCCACCTGGTCTTGTAGAACAAATATGATCAAAATTGCTTTGTATTTTTATGCTTTATCAAGTCTTATTCGTTTGTTTATCTTCTTTTGAATAAATCTGTCACTCCTTTTAACACCATATCAAACCGAACAGTTACACATAAACAGTTACTTTACGTTCTTCTATTAAGTGTGCTATCAAATAAGGCATTTGTATACATCATATATTTATTTATTAGGAACATTTGTTAAACCTATATTTTGGTTCAGTTTTATTAAAAAACATCATAATAAGATGATTTAGTTGTATGTTTAATAGGGATTATATCCAGCACTTTGAACTTATTTAGGAAATCTTTAGTACAAGCACCTACAGTAGCATATATTGCTAGAGTCCCAATTATTTAAACCTGTTCACATCACATTATTTTTCACTTCTACCCTTTAGTTATGTGTATTCACTCACTGACCAATCAAATCTTTTGTGTCCCACTCAGATGTATTTGTCTCCATTCCTCTTGCTTCCACACCACTGCCTGTCTCAGGCAATACCACCATATATAAATAGTTTCTCTTGCTCTTGTTCTCTAGACTTTCTACCTGATTTTTATCCTGCAAGACTGCAGATTATTGATTTCTGTTTCACACTTACACATTTTATTTTAATGTTTCTTTGAGAATTGATCTCTACCACAATGCTGTCTGCAGTTTTCTGATAATTGTCTAACTTTTGATCCAAGAGCGTCATGAGAATTTTGTGCAACATATTGTGCAGTATTTATTGCAATTACTAAGAATTGTTGCAGGTTATTTGATGTTGACTGATTTGGGGTGATGAGGATTAGCCAGCCAGTTGGAATTGGTCTAGTATATAATGGGTTATTGTCAGTTAGTAATGAAGGATTTCATAAGGCAGTTTGTGACCCCTCTTTATCTGGCGCCTCTCCTCATGATCTCCAAAAGTGGACAGCTGCCAGTACTCACAAGAACAGTCACAATATGGATTTTGTTTTCACCAAAAACTGTATTCTCTTTGAATTCTCAAATTCACCATTTAATTTATTAGACTATCAACTGATCTCTTTCTCACTCTCACATAAACGCTTTCCTCCCCCATACTAAAATATACTACAGCAGAAATCTGCGTTCTATTAACTTACGAGACTTGTCACATACAATACAACACTATTCTCTCTTCTCCCACCTACAACTTATGCAAGAATACAATGTGACAATAGCCTCATCAATTGATAAATATGCCCTTTTAGTACTCTGCAGATAAAGGCCTTCCAAACCCAGACCTTAGCTAAATCTATCCACATGCAGACTACATTCATATGCACAATCCTTTGAATGCTTATGGAGAAAATCTCACACACTTGCTAATTTCCTTCATTATACGTTTCTACTGTACTGCTTCAACTTGTCTCTTTGCCATGCTAAACCAATCTTTTCTCTTCTCAAATATACCCCACCTCACCTCTTTTCTATTTTTGACTCTCTCCACAGAGCTCTAGTTATAGCTTCACCTGCTCTCCTAACACCCTTCTGGACTTTGCAACCTATTTTCTGACTAAGGTGGATTCCATCCATCAAAGCATTTCTACTGTTTCAACTTCCCTTTCCGCATCTCCTTGCTTGCAGCAACTACTCCTACTTGCTCCATTCTTCTTCCTCTTGATTATACCCCCGCCCCTCACACACACACACACACTTATTCAAACCTCTGCCCCACACTACTACATTATACAACATTTCAACACCTCTCTCACAGTAAGTTTCATCATCCTTTAAACATGACATGGTCACAACTATCCTCAAAAAGACCTATCCAGGAAAATACCTTGCTTGGCTCTGTTCCTACCTCACTAATTGGACTTTCAGTATCTTTCTCCAACATCTCTTTCTCCCTATCAGTTTTTTTGTTGACATGCCTAAGGTGTCTGTATTGGACCCACTTGCAGAACTCATCACATCCTTTAGTATATCTATGCCACTGACATGCAACTCTATTTTGCTACCTGTGACCTTAGATCTGTAGTTCAAGAGAACATTGTAGAGTGTTTTAATGCAGTTGGAATCTGGATGGTCCCTTGCTGTCTTAAAAATAACATAGCAAAACAGAGCGCCTAATATTTCCTCAAAAACTTGGCCCTATCATACCCTTCCCTGTCTAGTTCAGTGATACTATCATTCATCCAGTAGATAAAGCACGCTGCTAAGGTTCTACTTGATTCATCCCTAACATTTTCCTCTTATATGCATTGCAAAACCATGTCATTTTTCCTTAGAAGTATAGCAAAGATATCCCTTTTTTTTAGTCCCTCCACTGTCAGTACATTCTGTTAGGATCGTATCCTATCTTGTCTGGACTAATGCAACATAAGGCTGCTGCTCCTATCATCTCCCAAATGTCTTCCTTCTGGTATTCTAAAATACCTAAACTGGCTTGAAATAAAGTCAAGAATAGCTTATAAAAATCTTTTCTTCAAGGCCATTCACTTTTCAACTCCCCTTATATCTCTCTTCTCATCTCTTGCTATATCCAAGATTATCTTCTTTGTGCTGGAATTGAGTGTGGCACAATAACAGATAAATCCCTGTTCTCAAATTTTTCAGCTTAAAAATCACATTTTTAAACATGCTTTTAGACAGCACCCCTAGCAAATACACTTGAAGATACTTAGTAGAATACTCAGTTCCACATGCATTTACATACCTTAATGTGTCTTATTCCCCATAAGAAGTAGGATGTAACTGCTTTGGAGTAGGCACTATATTACTGGTGTAGAAGGGAGAGAATGGGGTAAAAGGCAAGAAATGAGATCAGAAACATTACATTTACCATATCACTTTATGTTTGTGAATGCTTAGTACAAATTTAAGTGTGCCTTTCAGGTTATGCCAGTAATACATATTGGATTGAAAAGGCTACTGTAGATGTGATAATTATTTTTTAAATCTAAGATGGACAAGGATCGCTGGGCCCTGGTGGAGAAACAAAACCACATGCACGCTGCCAAGCTAAGCGCCATCCGCCAATCTCATGGCCAACTGGACAACTGGATCTGCTACACCCAGCGTAGGTATGTACAGATTTAACCTTCCTATTCCTGAGGAATTGTGCTAGTGCCACTCAACACACATATGAGCCTTCCTTACAGCCATTTTATAACAAATTTATATATTCTTCAGAGTCAAATTAGAGAAGTGTGACAGAAAGCTGTTCAATTTTTGAAGTTCATAATCCTGATTTAGGCAAAAAGATCTAGTTTTATGTCCGCTTAGCACAATTTTAGCAACCCTCAAAGTTGGATAATTCATGGTTACTAAAAGCAATAACAACTAAATTAAAGAGACTTTTGCAGGGCCATATTTATTTTTATATTATTAGGCAGATGTTGGATTTTGTCAGTTATGTTATTCTTTAAAACATCAATTGGACCTGTTTTTTGTTTTAATACACTTTTGTGTCCTAATCTGTTTGTTTTCCTCTTTGTAGTCAGTATCTGAGACTGAATAGGTTGCACACACTATAATTAATGAAGCCCATAGGCTCTAGCTTAGGTGTGCAACATCTCATAGTGAAAAGCCTTCTCTTTAGTAGGGTCATTTCAAAGCCAAACCTATTCACCAATATTTAGTAAATCAGTAATAACAAAGAATGAGCACGAAAAATATGACGTATTTAGCATAATTATGTAATATCCTTATGAATATGCTGTTTAAATAAATAAATGTTAAACACATGTAAAATTGCATACTGTATATACATAACAACATGAATAGCATACCAATATAGAAGAACAATATTGATTTTGATGTGTGCATAACAAAGGTAATCACCATGGAAAGCATAAGAATCACAGACAATCTAAAATGGTCCCTGAAAAAAGCAGAATTATATGTCAAGGCAAAGTGGACAATGGTATATTAACAGGCCAATTGATGCCCATTAAAAGGAGCCAGCAACTAAGTAACAATGCACATTTGTTTTACCGTTGTGCTATGTATAGAAGTTTTGATTATTATGGATCTAATGACCTATTGTGTATATTAGCTGCATTTCGATCATTCTACCATCCTGCTGCCTGATCCTGCTTTGGCATACAGATTTCCCTTCTCATTACCTCTGGTTTATTTGATTGTAATTACCTGTTTGTATAAATGTGTGTGGTTGGGGTTACTTTATGTATCTGCGAAAAGAATGTTCTCTGCAAAACTTGGTGCAAATAAACTAACACCTACATGGCATTATTCATCATGATGTGAACTTCTTTCATTTGAGATGTCGCCCGCAGACTATGTATAACTACAGAAGCCATACTTGAGCTGTGCAGTGGTTCTACTGATCATATGGATGGTCTCATTTTATGTATGTAACATGCTTACATTCTGAACTACTGAAAGATTTAAGGTTACCGAGCTGGGAGCCCTCATGTATAAACTTAGAAACTGTGCTATTTTAGTAACCTAACTTTGTAAAAAGCAACCTATCTCTCCCCTCAAAGCCTCAATGCAGGTCAGCGCCAGCAAAACCTAGGTCAGATCACCCAGGAAAACAGCAAAATGCTTGAGAGGATCTTGAAGAGAGACTCTGAGTATGGTAGGTGGAGGACAGACTGGGAGAAGGTGCAACAGATCCAAACAAACATCTCCCGCTATCCACGGCCTGCTGTCCATGTAGGGGTAAGGAGCAACGATATGATATCAACTATATGTTATCCACAATAATGACTGAATCTGAGTATTAGAGCCTCAAATCTTCCTTTTCAAGTGTATAAGCTCATTTGGTTTCAGGTAATACTTTTTTTGCTAAGACTCAAATCTCTATTCTTTTACAAGAATTGTCTTCCTTTTTATTAAACCAGCTCACTAAACTGCCTACTTTCTGTCTCCTCTTAGATGACTTCAAGTTATTTAAAGCTCTAAATTACAGGAAAAAAAATTCTAGCACCTTAACGGTTCAATCCAACTACTGTCATATTTATTAATATAAGTCTGTATATCAAACAGACTCTTAGCAACATGCATCAATGGTATCATGAGATAGATAATACTACTATGGATATATACAACATAGTACTATATATTGATTATGCCAAGACATTATTGTGCATTTAATTGGTTGCATTATGTCAAAAGACCTCCTAGTGAAATGTGTCTATATTTTGACACTGATTATTATTTGGTTCTGCTAGTAAATCTCATAGATATATTTTTAACAGTATATTGTAGACGTATTTGAGTTATTTGCATTATTTCTGTGGCTAGCACCGCATCAAATGTTTTAACTTTTAATCATCCATTGTTTTGTTTTAATCTTTAAACTATACCTAATAAAAGTTATATTTTAATTGTACACTTATTTGAGGAAAGGTCAAGCCCACATATACTAGGCAATACCCCTCAGAACAAGAAACCAACTTATCCCAGTAGTATGTTTTGGCCTCTTTATTTAACATATACGTATAGGCATATAAACAAATTCATACTTAAGTGTAACACACTGCATATTACAGGTAGGACTTCAAAGGGTCACATTTTGTGAAGTTAAGAAGAACTCAGATGTCCCGTGCCTGCCAGCAGTGATGAAGGACAGTGAGACGAACCGCAACCAGAGCAGTGAGTAATAATAACACATTTCAGTCCCTACTAGGTAAGTTTAGATTTTTATATCTGTAGCTTGCCAAAAGCTCATTAGTTAGGAAAGATATTTAAATTAGCAGTGTAGAAGCCTTCAAATACAGATCAAATGGGAACTATCTTGAAGAAAAAGAGGAATGCAAAAACAAATGATTTGACGTTAAGAGGTGGAAGATTTAATAAAGGGTAGATAAGTTAGAGTTCTAGAGACAAACAAAGTTAAGGAATTTAAGTATGACTGGGATACCCATAGGGCTATACTGAGGCTAAATTAAGCCACATTTTTAAGTGGATAGAATCGGAAGACAAGATGGGTGTTTTTGGTTCTATCTGCTGCCAAATCTGTTTGTCTTTCTAAGTACTAGATAAATAGCTGTAACGTGCCCTCTATAAGTTCAAGTAATGTGTGTTTTATAATGCCACCAATAAAGCCATCTGCAATAAAAAATTGTACTAAACATAATCTCAGCCGTCTGATGTGCGGGGGAGTTTCTCCTCCTCTCTCCCTAAAAATGACTGTTTGTGTAAGTACCTTATCAATAAGCTTTCCTTTTTCTAGTAGGTTTGTTAATCACCCCACTATTTTGAAAATCATGCAACAAAAACACAGATAACACTAAGGACATCATATGACATCATGAGGGGGCACTATCCCACTTGCATAGGGATAATGAGTTAAAACCCCAGGATAACTAACACACCTGCCAGTTAAAAGAATGCCTATTAATATGGCTCCCACTATATGGCCAGAGGAATTAGCATGAAAGAAGCAACCTGTACATAAAGGATTAAATGATGCTTTATTAAAGAAAAGTATTATGCTAATGTTTAAGCCCTGTAACTGGTGCTAGAAAGATAATATATGACTCCATTGTCTCTTTAAAGATTTACTTAATTTACTGTCCATGTAGCTATTTAAAGTCAATCTAGGAATAAAGCAATCTGAGATATGGGGTAGCTTTGGGTTTCCCTGGCTCTTTGTCCAATGTCACAACGTGTTAAAATAGATTTTGCCCTTGATCAAGTTTATTTGTTCAAAATACCATTTAAAGTGATAATTATATTATTCTAATTACTACAGGATCAACAATTAAACTTGAAAGTATTTCAGGGATAGCAGGTCCTGGAATAAGCAAAGCTGACAAGAGGAGTCTTGTACAAAAGCATAAATGTAGTCCAGACAGCCAGAAGACTTCCAGTGATTCAGAAGATAACACTGAGGATATTCTTAATGGCACTAAGCAAGAGTCAGGTCTGTCTCAAGGAGAACATGGAAAAAAGGCAGGCCAATCAGTTAAACACACAGATGGAGTAAGAAGTCTGTCACAAAGAGATATGGGAAGAGGCACTTCAGTGTTATACGAGGAGCCTGAACAGATCTATGGTTTCTCACCGACAGAGTCTGATGTGAAATCCAGTTATTCATTTGAAGACTCAAGGGAAAGTGTTCCTCCTACTCCCATAAAATCTGACAGTATCTCATCTGATACTTCCACTCAAAGTCTCTCAGTGAAACCAGGAACATTTAGCACAGATCTCTCAAGAGAAGGAATCCCAGAATCTTCAAATGAAGCTACAGAGAGTAGTACAGATTCCTTACCCCATCTGGGCAGTATATATCTCACAACACGAATGACCAAAAGGAACCAAAAGCAAACAGGAGGGAAAGCAAGTCCGCCATGTTTATCACAAGGTTCTAAGCAGAGTCCATATTTCTCATCACAAAATACCAATACATGGGATCAAAACGTCCCCAGGAACATGTTTGCAATGGACCAATAAGAGTGAAAATATTTCACAATCAGCAATAAATAGAAGAACACTTGTTTCATTCCAAGCAACAAATATGATTAAAGATACGTTACCGAAAGATGTCAGTACAGCAGAATCTTTATCTAGAGCAGCAGAGTGCAAATTGAGCAGCAGCTCCAGTGGAGAAACAGTCGAAGAATCTAAGTGAGGAGCACACAAATGATCCTGCACTATGGTCTACCAACCTTTACTGCCAATGTATTGAATTGTATGAGAGAAAGAAAGAGAGAGACCATTAGGAAGCCCTCTGATAATTGTCAAGAAAAGTGTTAATATCTATGTAACAGGAATAGATCAATAAAGAAAATGATTAACTCCAAATTAGTAATTCGTATTATTTTATTACCACTCCACAGTTTCAACAAAAGTACAACATGTTAATGAATGCAGGGGAAGACAAACATATCAAAATAAGGTGTTAAATATAAAAGCTTGGAATTCTTTGGCTCCGGAATTTGTTAAACCTTGAAATAGAGCCAGACATTTACATGTGGTATTTCTAGGGGCTCCAACAGGAGAAATAACTTCAAGTTGTTGGTCAATGCTAGAGTTATCTTCACTCAGATGACTTTTGTTGTGCCAGGCATGGCAATGAGATCAAAAATTACTAAATATATGGTTTCTCAGCAGTTTAATGTGAAACCCTATTCTTATCACAACAACACAAACAAACGTGTGCATGTCATTTTACATCTGGTGCGGACATTTTTTTTAAAAGTTTGGATTCAAAAGCTGTTAATCATATTTGTTACTCTCTGATGTGATGTGAGCTCCTATTCACATAAAACACAATCATATATGCAGGACTTTTTCAGAGGCAGCTTGGTTACCACATATTTTTTGGGCACTAACCTGCTCTACAAATACTTCTAAAGCATTGGCTTTTCATCCAGACTTAATACATCAGTTTAATTATTGGCTACTGTGTATTATTGGCTACTGTGTATGTTGATTTCCTTTCTTGTAAAAAATAAAACACTTGGACAAAAAAAAAAAAAAAATACAACACAGATACAGCCTTGTCTGCACTCTAGGCTACTAACTTATAGCCAAAATAGAACTAAATTCTTCTTATCACTGTGCAGACAAGGCTTTTGATTATATTTCATGGGCACTCCTGACATTTTTAGATTTCATAAATTTGTAAACTGCTATCTTCATTTTTTTTTCTATAGGTTGTATATATTTGATGACTAAATTCTAGCCTATAACAATAAAAAGCTTTCCAACTATCAATAATAGCTAGATGCTATTTATTATGTATAGTCCCTTTCCCATGCTTACTCAATCCTTTTCAAATGATACTCTTGCACCTCTCTGAATCTGATATAAATCACATTAACACATTGAAACACTCAATCTTCCTAATCTATAAGAATATAATAAAATGACCCAGCAACTTTGACCACAGATAAATTTGGCAGTTCTGTTGCATTAACACCAGGTAGCATATTCCTGCACATTAAGGATAGTCCACTGATGCAGGTTACCTACCTATCATGGCACACAATAGGAAAGAGACATGGATTAAACCAACATAATTCCATTGTCATTCTCCCTCATAATGTTATTCCGTTGACATGAAACACAAACCGAAAATGGAACCAGCTAGGTCCACATATATTTAATGGCTTATAGTTAACCAGTCTACACTCAGCAGTGACGGAGAAAGATAATGGAGGGCCCGGTGCAAAAATAACTGCCAGTTCCCTAAGACCCCTCTCCATAGCAGCACCCTTCTCCAAAACCCTTTCCCATAGCTGCTCCCCCAAGACCCCTTTCCATAGCTGGGACCCACTCAGAGGAGGGCCTTGGTGCACTGCACCACTTGCACCACTGGTACCTCCGCATCTGCCACTCAGTATCCTCCTTTAGTCACACAGCACTATTTGAAACTAATATTTAATTTCTGTACATAATTAAATGCAATGGACATAAATAACTTACTAGACCATTTCCCAACTATTTAATTTATGCTATAACACTTCCTTTCAGTCCTGTATAATCTAAGTAGACTAGATTAAATGTACAAACTATTACCTCTGGGATGGCCAATTGGAAGACACATTTTCCCTTTATTCAAGCAGTACTGAGGTAAAATACAATATTGGTTGCCAATGCATACCTAGAAATAATGTATTGAATATTACATTATTCAGACACAGATGGGACTCCTCTGTAACTATTGTTCAGCAAATAGTGTAGATCTTTTTCACTGCCTCTCACAATAACCTCATATACTGCACTATTTAAGACGGATGCACAATTTCTGTACACATACTCTGAATTTACAAATCTTCCTCACCCCTGGGTGGGCACTTTCTGGCATTTTAACAAATGAAGAACCCCATAGGCTTCCTGAACAAATTGGAAGGATTTTCTTAGATTATTATAAAGATCTGAACATTTTAGAGGCCAGTGGAGACATGATTAAGCCTTCTAAATACATTTCATTTGAATTTTTGGACTCTGTCCAACTGCCTAAAATCTCAGCCCTACAATGCGAAAAATTGGAGGATCCAATTTCCTTAGTAGAAGTAGAAGAAGCTATAATTGCTCTCAAATGAAATAAGTCCCCAGGTCCGGACGGACTTCAGGGTCTTTTTTTCCAGGGCTATTCATAGTTATTGAGTCCGCATTTATTGAATAGCTTTAACGAAATCAGATTATCTGGCTCAGCCCCTGCTGAATATCTTCAGGCTGTAATTGTTACCATCCATACAGAAGGAAAAGTTGAGAACAAATGCTCCAATTACAGACCAATTTCTCTATTGAATATTGATATTAAACATTATGCTGGGATTCTAGCAAAAAGGCTGAGCCTGATAATGAAAGGTCTAGTTAGCTATGATCAATCAGGGTTCCTAAAGGAATGCCAAGGCCTGGACAACACAAGGAAATTGTTTGACATTTTAGACTTTTGCAAATTAAGAGACTCCTGTTTTAGCATTAGCAATAGACGCAGAAAAGGCTTTCGAACTGGGAGTTAAGGCCATTAGGAGGATTATGGCACTATATTCCAATAATTGTGCCTTTATTTGTGGACCAGGGTTTGAAACAGATAGTTTCTATATCCATAATGGCTCTAGACAAGGATGTTCATTGTCTCCACTTATTTCTGCTTTCATTATGGAGCCATTAGCTGAAAAAATAAGATGCAATATTAATATTAAGGGAGTTGCTATGGGGAAAGTAAATCCAAAAATAATATTATTTACAGATGATATAGTTATTACAACCACAGAACCAGTAACTTCAGTAGAATATGTATTAAAGATAATTCAGCAATACAGGTATATTTACTACTATAGAATTAATCATAGTAAGACACAGGTATTGATGATCAATATAGATGGTATAATAAAAGGCCAACTTAAAGAAAAGTTTGACTTTGATTGGTTGTCTAATCATTTGACACATCTTGGTATTGAATTTTCACCATGTTGGCACAATATAATTCGGAATAATTACAATAATATTTTTAAGGATATTAGAGCAGTGCTTGATTCTTGGTGCAAGTTGAATTTGTCCTTGATGGGCAGGGTAGCAGCGGTCAAAATGTTTGTTTTACCCAAAGTACTATATATTTTAAGGTGTATCCCAATTAAGATTCCAAGATAACTATTTAAGAGATTTCAGGTTACTATAGATACATATATTAACAAATCAGGTAATTTTAGAGTAAAAAATTTGATCTTAAACAGGAGTTACTGGGAAGGTTACTTGAACATTATTTCCAAGCAACTGCACTTTTTCATGTTATGAGATTGTTAAATGATAATCCAGAACTGAATAGAATATACTCAGATATCTCAGACAAATTTGGGGAGTATTATATGGAGTAAAACATTGGATAAGAAAGATATTAGTAATGGTTTACCGGTTACTAGATTCTGTTTAAGGAGTTGGTCCAGTTTAAACAAGAGATATAATCTGGTTCCGTTCCTCTCTCCTGTGATTCCTCTGACAATATTCCAGAATTAAATAAGTCATAGTGAGAACATTTACTGGGCACAATGGAACCTAAAGTTGATAAAGGATAGCTATAGAAATAAGGAATTTGTTCCCTTTGATAACTTAATGAGGGAAAGAGGAGTACCGTCTAGCTTGTGGTTACAATATAACTCATTGAAACTCCAGATAGGGAAATTAGTGGGTAAATGAGTTCCTCATAGAGAGCTTACTCTCTTTGAAAGAAAGTTGGTAAAAGTTGAAGCTAATCTCAATATTTCTAGATGTAGAGGAATTTTTAGTATAAATCCGCCTGGGGAAACCCCACCAATGTTTAGATGGGAGGAGGAATTGGGTTTTGAATGTTCAACTGAAGTTTGGTTCAGCGCTTTACAATTTACCCATAAGAATTTGTTTCGCTTAGGGAAGTCAATTTTAAACTTTATCAAAGATGGTATTATGATTGATACAAGAGGTAGGGGCTATTTTTATTTTAAATCTTTCAGTTATTTGTAAAGAGTTTATTACCCTTTCTCCCGAGTTAATATTATTTAACATATTTCCATCTCATTTGGATGCTAGTATTAAAGCAGTGGTACTAAACACTTTACTAGTAACCAAGTGGTTAATAGCAATGAAATGGAAAGATGGAATCATCCCTTCCTGGAATGAGATCAAAAATATTATGGAAAGGAATAGGCAAATAGAGAAAGACTTTGCCCATATTACTTTGAATAGGAGTGAAAAGGATAAGTTGAAGTGGGAAGGATGTGACAAGCATTTCTCAGCTAACAATGAATTATAGGATGAGTTTGAGAGGTTATAAAGTGTTTGCTTGCCCTTATTTTCTTTTTTTGCTTATGCAAATTTAGTTTTTTCTTGTTTTCTCTTATTTTTGTCCTAAATGTATTATGGAAACCTACTACTATGTTAGTTTTTGTTGTATTATGTGATTTAATGTAGTATGTATGAAGCATTGTTTGTATTATTATATATATATTTTTTTTAATATTAAGAACCTGGCACGCCGACCTTTGCATGCTCGACATCAGAGCGCAGTTCTCTGCGCTCCAGCCTGCCAAGAGGCTGCCAAGGCTAAGGTAAGGGGCTATATATTTGTGTGGCAGTTGGACTGGCATCTGTAACACCCTTACCTTAGTCTTGGCAGCCTCCAGTAAATATGAGATGGGGGCCTCTGTAGCAGATATTTATCCTACTCCGAACTGCTGGCTGGAGCACAGAGCGTCAACAGGGCACAGTTCTCTGCGCCCTGATGACAGTGCACTACATTGTCTCGGTGCCTAACCATAACTACTCCTACATTAGAGATGATGTTAGGTTGTTATTGTTGTTCAGTCATTCATTTGTCTCCAACTCGCCGTGACACTATGAACAGCAGTACACTAGGCAAATATATATCAGTATGTCTCTGGTTGTGCAAAACCATAAGGTGTTCTTGGCAAAAATACTGGAGTGGGTTGCCAGTTCCTTTCCAGTGGACCATGATTTGTCTGACATCTCTGCTATGACCTGGCCATCTTGGTTGACCCTACAGGGTATAGCTCACAGCTTCATTGAAAGTATACAAGCCCCTTCACCAAAACAAGGTAGCGATCCAAAACTGGATGACGTTAGGTAGGATACAGTATTTGTACATAATGGAGTGGGCACAAAAAGTACTTTAGAAATAAATCTGTGTAGGGATTTTTTTTTTAATGGAAAGTTTACATTAAAAAACTCACCCCAAGGGTGCAAGCAATAATTAACAAACTATTGTAACAAATAACTTGGTACAGGCTGAACATATTATTAGAATAGAATCCCCTTGGAGATATGTAATAGACAATCTCAAATTATATTTTCATTAAATGAAAATAAAACCAAAAGATGAACAATCTTGGATTCGATTATGGCTCTGCTCTGAACTATAACTACTGGACATGTAAAGGATTGTCAGTACTGGATGCATATAATTTTTTGTTTATACAAAATATTTTATGATTTGTTTAAATAAAAAAATATTTAAACAAAACAACCCCCAGCAGATAACTAGAACATATTCTGGGCTCATGGCTGGATTTATCACTAGGCAAAGAAGGCAGCCGTTTGGTGTCTCATTTCCTTAACAATACATTTAAATTTAAATTTATGTTTCACATGTAGACGCTGCCTCCCCTAACCAGGTACCATGAGTATGTTCTTTTTGGGGGAAGGAGATTTATGTGAAATGGCTTGCAATGTGCTCTCTTGTCTTATTTGCTTTAATGTGGTGCAGCACAAGGGCAGGTTCATAGTGTGTGCACCACCCTTCTTCTCCATGCAGGAGGTATCTGTAAGAGGAATGTTATGCTTTATATTGTGAGTTGAATAAGCAACATCATAAATGATGATGTTACTGTATATCTGTGTCTGTATCTTTTTTAATATCTGCATTGTCCATTTTTCAATGTGAGAGGGGATATTTTTATGCAATACTTTGCATATATTCTTTACTAAAGTGTATCACAATACTTCCCTTAAAACCAATAAAAACTTTTTTGCAGAAAAAAGATCATTATAAGGAATTGATAACGTGCAAAGGTAGGTGGAGTAACATGCAAATACTTGGATACAGTAAATATTTAAACATCTGTAACTATAGTTGAGGTTTCCCTGGTGGTCCAGTGGTTAGGATTCGGTGCTTTCACTGCTGCAAACTGCAATCAAGAGGTCACACTACCCTGAAGCCAGGCAGGGTTGGGCCTGGTCAGTACTTGGATGGGAGACTACCTAGGAATGCTGTGGTGAGGAACTGGCAACCCAATCCAGTATCTCTGCCATGAATACCAAATGGATCAGCATGGTGTGTTACAGTCCTTGAGGTCATGGATAGTCGGACACGACTTAATGATACAAAACAACTGTAGTTGAAGTGGTCAATATAATATATTTAAAAAAAACATTTTCTGATGGTAGACTGCAATCTCATTTTAGGATAAGGACTTATCTTTCAGCAATAGCTGAAAAAATAAAACAATGTCATACAATATAACAAGAATAACATACAAACACTCTTGGTAATGCTCAACAGTACCTTCTTCCACCAGGGATCTGACAATAAAAGGATGGCAAAATGTTTGGCTAAATGTCCCATTATGACACAGTATTGCCCACAAAGTCATGATATGGTATACATTCTAACATATGTTAGCATCAGTGAAGCAAAAATAATTTATGTATGGAAGATAATGTGAAGATTAGGTCTTATCTATGCAATATTTAAAGGACTTTCTTTTAAGAGAACTGTTAAAGTGACACAGTGGAGGTTCCAAATATGGTATAATTTAAAACTATTAAATAATTTAAAAATATTTGTGAACTTCTGGTTTTAAGTAAATATTTACTATGTGCCCGACTAGTTTCCCAGAGTGCAGTGCAATAACTATATCTCAGAATTCTGAGCAGAAAATACGTTTTTAATGTGAACACAAAAGTACTCTTTGTTTACTATGCTCTATATGGTGGAGGGATTTTATCACTCTTGCTCACCATAAGCTAAATGATGATGTTTTTTAATAACCGTCCCACAAATTCTATAGTCCCAGTTAAGTACCAGCCCCACACTGATGAGATCCATTTAAGATCATAACAGTGTCTATCTGTGGGTATGTCTCCTAGTGTGTGCATAAACCTTCCTATGCTATGTTTCAAAGCTTTGTTATACAACGGGTATATGCTGTGAGGAGCCTGTATAAAGTGGTATTACATTAAAGAGTGAAAATGCATTGTGGACTCATTTGCATGCCCATGTCTAATTTCCCAGAGTGCAGTACAATAATTGTATTTTTCGGAATCCTGAGCAGGAAATAAGTTTTTTGTAATCTTTTTTCTATACATCCAAATGTGAATACAAATGTACTATCACATATATAGTTGTGAGCGTACGGGCCGTTGCTAACGCTTGCGGGCTCGCGTAGCGAGCCCGCGGCCCTCGCAAAGCGAGGGCTGCGAGCAAGGGCCTTAGTTGCTGGGATGGAGCGCCGAAGGCGCTCCATCCCAGCAACTGAG